>OMLF01010093.1:0-39946 GCA_900302615.1 Holocentrus rufus
GCACCAGGGCGTAAAATTAACTTTTTTATGCACCAGCCACTGTCTGGTAGATTCTCAACTTCAGCTTTTTTACCAGCCACTTTTTAAAAAATTTATATTTACGCTAAATATGATTGAATGAAACATAATAGGCTTTAATTCATCCATTTATGTTGCCAATAACAATGTCTCAAGCAGGCAAGAAAAGAACACTGATGATGTTCTAATATGTATACATGTATGTATACAAGGATTTTCCCTGGGTAATTGGTGGTGTAGAACGCAGAGGGATGTGACGTGGCACTGCACAGGACAGAAAACACACACACCCACGTGCAAAATTTTTACTATTACAAATTTCATAAACACCTCTTTTACCTGGCTGAGTTACCGAAATCAAAAGCCAACTAAAAAAATGTCTTTTTATTTAAATTTAAAACAGCAAAGTAGCTGAGAGAACGGAGCAGGGCAGGAACTGGAGCTGAGGCAGAGGAGAAGGAGAGACAAATTTCCCAGCCTGACCCTGAGCACTGGGAAGGCGAAATTTCCCGACCTCTAAATGCATCAGTGGACTAGCACAGCTAATGCTGTGAATGGGACGAGATGGCCGTTATGCACTGGGAGTGTGTGTGAATCTATGCGTGTGAACCCCAAGTCTCTCCATCAGACCCATTGAGAAGGGAAACACAGGGCTGGAATCGAACCCGGGCCGCTGCAGCAAAGGCACAGCCTCAAATATGTGGTGCCACCATCTATCGGTCATAATATTGCATTGTAAAATTCAATCTAATACCACTGATATTTTTAAATTTTGGCGAACGCAATTTCGAAGTCTTGTGGCTCTAAGGCACAATGGGTTGCTAGGTTACTGGATACAGTACAGACAAAATTTGCGCACCCACCACTGTGGCGTGTGAGATTACCAAATTTGCCAGCCACTCCGCAAAATAACTTGCATTTGGTATGTCTGGTATGCATGCACAGTGTGAAATCATCATCAATCATTATGTAGAAGAAAGACAAAGGAAAGAAAGAAAAATAAGGAAAGAAAATGTATGTGCTCTGAGCCTTGCTAACCTGTGGCGCTTCAAGAAGTCCGTTTCTTGCCAGGTGAGCCTGCTGGTCTTCAGTCTGGCTGGAGCTACAAGAGTGATTCGAGGAGCCGGGTCCATTCACCAGCCCCTGTAAGGAGTGGTTCTCCTGAGCTAGCCTCTCCACCAGGGCCCTGGCCTCCTGGAAGCGACAGCTGAGAAATTCTCTTTCTTCCCTTGTCCTTCTCTGCCATCCCTCCATCTCCTCACAGCGCTGCCTCAGTGCTAAGTTGCTCCGCCGCAGAGCCTCTGAAGACCACAGATAAGTAGACAGAGTGAAAGAGAAAACAGAGAGATAGGAGGATTTTAACAGATTGATAAATTCAGTGACAGGCAGGGAAGTTTATCAAAAGATAGTATGAATGCACCAATATATATTGTGCTTTACATAGATTAGCAGATCATTGAGTTGTTTAGAGCTATTTAGAGTTATTTTACTTTGAATTATGGGAAAAGGCTCTACCTCTAAGTTGCTGGTTGTCTCCCAGTAACCTTGTCACTACTTCATTGCCAGCCAGCTCTGGTGGGACCCTAAGGGCTCCTCCACTCTCCTCTCCTGCCATATCCCACTGCATTGGGCCATCTGGTTGGGGTTGCACCATCCCTACACACAGACACAAAAGCACACACATTATTACCCATATAAACACCACATATCACCACAATTAACTGTACAAATATGAAATGAATACTGACACATGGCATACCACACCACAGCACCGCTATCCTGAAGCACTTAGTTTCACTTTCATTTCAATCGGCCTTCACAATCCCTTTATAATCCTCGTCAACGAAAGCTTAACAGCAGATAGGCTTTGGTGTGAGGAGTCTCTCTTGTAGTGTCAGTACACATTTTTACCCCATATAACAAAGGACGCAGGTATCGATGAATTGGAGAAAAACATTACGTCATCCTCAAACTGCCATGAGGCTAACAGTTCGACTGTGAGACAGATATAACGTTTAACTTGTTTGTTTACAGCATACCCAGAAGTGAAACCATCAAACAGCACTTCCGATTGCCGACATGATCAAATTTCACGGTTCATTCATTCTCCTTGCAGTTGTTCTCATGCCCACTGCTAACAACAGAGTCTGGATAATATCTTACTTCAGAATACGACATTAAAAACGAACTGTCAACACTATGTTATAACACTGGATAGGTTACAAATACAAACCTGCTTACCCTTTCTGGTCCTTTCAGTTAGATTTCCCGGAAACACAGGTAAGCAAACTGTCACTGACAATTAATAAACAGTTAGTTAGCTTAGCTATGTAGCCTACGTTAGCTGGCTAATGTTAGCTAGCTGTTTAGCTAATTAGTTAGCTAGCTAGGATAACTTAGCAAACAAGTAGCTGTGTCAGCTAGTATTTGACACGCTCGACGACTGACGCAAACGACGCTCAGCAACAGCGAGCTTTATATCCTGTAATAGGCATTTCGCCTTGTGTTATGGCGTAATCAGCGGACTGTGTTCAGGCTGGTTTGACGGTATCTGTCAAAGCCAAAACCAGCCTGGCCGAATGTTTAGCTCAGGAAATCCCCTTCCTTCTTCCGCAGTGGAAAGATGACGTCACCTGGCTGCAGCAACAGAGCTTCCTTTGCTGATGTGAGCAGAGAGAAAGAAGCTACATGATGCTCCCTGTCCCTACTGCTGGAGTTATTTTAGTATTAGCTTGGATTTGTCCAAGTTACGCACTTTATTTCCACATAGGAGAGACGGAGAAAAAATGCTTCATTGAAGAAATTCCAGATGAGACCATGGTCATTGGTAAGCTATTGTTGAGTCGCCAGCTAACTTAGCTAGCTAGCTAGCATTGCTACGCTAAACTTAAAGTTCAGCTGGCTCTAGCAAAGATGCTGCATTCAGCTCCTATGGGAAAACCCGTTTGAAACGACATGGAAGCGTCCAGATTATCCAGGCTCGGTAGAAGCCGTGAAGACCATGACTTGAGATTGCTGTAGGCATTTGTTGCTCCCTAAGTTCATGTTCTGCAGCCAGAACAAACACTGGAATGTAACTTAAGAGGAACTGGTTTAAAGATGACTTAGGAGATGTAAACGATTTTGTTTGTTGGTTTTAAATTTGAATGTTATTGAACGAATATATCGTTTCTTAAACCTGACCACAGATATTTCCTTGTTGGTGGTGTTTGAATTCAGGTATTCGTAAAAAACGTAGTTCATCGCCAAAACACCAAGTGAATTATAGTGAAGTGTTTACGAACACAATGTAATGGTGAGGGGTATTATCAAATAAAAGGCTTATCGTGTGTCTTTACCATATGTTATGTTGTATGTAACGTACTATATATTGTATGAGTGCAGAAGTGCCAGCTGAGTCCACGTTCATGAATGCGATTGCACCGCCCATATGGCACATCCTGCTTCACGCGCAGTACAGGTGTAGTTGCTTCTGTAGTTTGCATTAGCATTAGCTTACATACGACATTTAACAGGGCTAAAGAGAAGTCAGCCACAGTAAAATCAGTAGATTTAACCCTATGTATTTTAACTTGCTACCATCCGAAATGTAATTTTTAAACTGTTTTGTACGCACGTTAATGAATTGCCTCGTGTACATCAGGGCTGCAATGGAAAGTTGTCAAATCAAATTTATTACTAATTTTGACATTCCTAATAGTGAAAACCGCCATTTATCTATACATTTTATGACTTTTCAAGTTGCACACATCTGGAAATAGGCTGATGCAAAACTAAAACTAAAAAAACAATTACATCTGCTTAAAATACCTGTACTGCTGTTAGCACTACTACACTATCTAAACAACTATTAATGCTTTTATTACCACTATTATTACTGCTTTACATGGCAAAACTACTATTGTTAGTAATACGACTGTTATTTCTATATAGTTTCACCAATTTTAATATTTTTGTAATGTATGAATTATATAGCTCATATACCATATTCTTATTCAGTTTTTTTAAATAAATTTTTCTTTGTCTGGCCATGCTCAAGTGCTATTATTTTGCTTTTCAGACTTTTCATTCATATATTTTCATAGTGGCATTGTCAAATGTGTGATGTTTAACACCCCCCATTTGCAATATTCACATTTATATTACGTTTATATTCCATTTTGTTATGTACATATTTATATCATAATTGTATAATTATTTTTCTACTGCAACAGTCTTGCTTATTAATTATAGCATGAACTGATGGTGAATGTTTGTGTTGTTAATATCTGCTTTGCAGGGAAGTACAGAACTCAGCTGTGGGACAAGGTGACGAGTTCCTTCCTCCCGTCCACCCCTGGCCTTGGAATGCATGTAGAGATCAAGGATCCAGATACCAAGGTGAGGAAAGGAGGGGAAATATCAGATGGTATTAACCACAAACACATATCGTATATACAAACATAATCTTAAAATTTCAAACCTTATGTAGGGATCTCTCTCTTGTATCCTTTCCAGATCATCCTGTCTCGTCAGTATGGGTCAGATGGACGGTTCACTTTCACCTCCCACACTCCTGGAGAGCATCAGATCTGTCTGCACTCCAACTCCACCAAGATGGCTCTGTTTGCAGGAGGAAAGCTGGTATGGGCTGAGCCACTGCTCTAAGTTTTGATAGACTGACAAGCCCTTTTGCTTTAAAATCTCTAGCATGAATTTTAATCAGTAATAACCTCATTTTTCAGTTTACTTCTAATGAATTCACGTGAAATTTGACAAATAAATCACATATATGTTTATTTGTGCAAACTGAATCATTGTTTCCTCACCTTTTCATATCCACAGAACACAAGCACACAAGCATTTAGATTTCAAACTGTCTGAAATTACTTAAATTACACAGTGACAGTGCTTGACTATATTTTGTTTCAGAGAGTGCACCTAGATATTCAGGTCGGAGAACATACCAACAACTACCCTGAAATTGCAGCTAAAGACAAACTCACTGAGCTGCAGCTGAGAGTCCGACAGCTACTGGACCAAGTTGAACAGATCCAAAAGGAGCAAAACTATCAGCGGGTCAGTCCAATAAATACAAACATTTTATAAATGTGCAATTGTAAGTAAATTAATAGTTTGCTTCTGTTCCAACACGGTGTGGTGGGTGGGACCCAGATCAGCTTCATATAATGGTCCTGGGTTGTGTTGTATGTGAAAAGTGCTACATATTGCGTCTTATGCTGTTGTACTGTTTCACTGACTGTGTGTGTGTGTGTGTGTATGTAATGTCCTCTGCAGTACCGTGAAGAGCGTTTCCGCATGACAAGTGAGAGCACCAACCAGCGTGTGCTCTGGTGGTCCATCTTCCAGACTCTCATCCTCATCGCCACCGGGATCTGGCAGATGAAGCACCTCAAGAGCTTCTTCGAAGCCAAGAAGTTGGTGTAATGTCTGTTTGAGCAACATCAGCCTCAGGAAGCGGCACGAGTCCGAACAGACAGACTTTACCGACCGAAATGGAGAGACACCCACCCACAGCGCAGGAAGAAAAAAATAATAATATAGGAGGAGAAATGCAATGTTATTATCAGCCATAATGGGAATGCAGCTAAAATCTCACAAGGAGCAAAATTAGCTGAGACCGTTTTAAATCCAGGGCTGTTATTTTTTGCTTGTACATTTTTAAATATACTGTTCTGTTAAAAACAACACAGGAGCACAACATTCCATATGAATTTTCTAATTTTGTTTATTTCAAAGTGTTTTTTTTTTTTGGCAGTTCTGAAGATGTGATTTCCTATTTTCCACCTTGCAAGAATAAGTGGAGCGGCACTGTTAGCAATGTAGGTCATTTGTAATGATTTTTTGCAGTCATGCGGGAACGGAGATGACATTTACAATAGGAATGTGCATGATCAGACTGTTACGGATAATAATATTGAAAGAGTCTCACTTGTTTTTGTGTAGGCCTTTTTGTTACAGTGTAGTTTTCTTACTCCAGGTATTGTAGCTTCTATTCATGGACCTTGAGTTGTGTTCTAGGCTTCAAGTCATCACACATACAGCACATGCCAGTATCATATTGGCCTTGATTCCTTGATTCCTGATATCTGTTCTTCTGCCTACTGTATATAATTTTTAGCTGGTATCACACTTCTGTACATTCAGATGGACAGGTCTGTAGATACAGTTTGTGATACTAGTCTTCTAATGACAGGATTATAGGTTGTAAATAAGTATTGCTTATTGATTGACCTGCTCGTTTTCTAATGCCTTTTACACGCAGATTGAATGGTATGCACGTCTTTAGGCTAATTTCTTGTTCAAAGAGGTCACCAAACTTAGAACCTGTATTATTTATTTTGCATTCATGGCCTGTGTTACGACTGAGCTCACTCATTCATATCTGGAATGGAGAATTTGTTCAAAATATGGACATCACTAATTAATATGAAGGTCAACCAGTGGGTTTCCGTCTTTACTAGGTTATCATTTGCCATGTTCAGATATTTGAATCCAGTTTTTAAAATGTGAAATACATTCTGAAGGTATTTAATTGTAACATCAAGTTGTTTCACTTTTTACTGTGGCTTGGATGTCATCTCCATGTACTTAATAAATAACTTTTGGCCAAACTTTTCTGTGCCATGTTTCTCTAAAAAATACAGTGATTGGCAGGTATTTTCAACAATAAAATTTATTGCTTGGCCTCCCTCAGAGCCACAAATCAACTAATCAATGCTGACAGCAACCATATTTCCAACCACAGGTTCTTCATTCTTTTATCATGGACAATGAATGCACTTTTCATAGTGACAGAAAAACACTAATTCATGACATCGTTGACTCAATTTTTTTTTTTTTTTTTTTTTACAATGGACACCACAGCAATCGTCTCATAGCTGCAGTGTGAGAACTGACTCAAAAGCATGAGACAAAACAAAATTGCCACTTTGCATAGGTTCAATCTCCATCTCCATAGCAAATACACATGAATGTTACACAGAACCATAACACATTACTTTTTCAGATTAACTACTGTGACTGTTAATATCAAGAATAGAAATTTGACCACACGCCATACAAAACGATATCATTGACTCACAATACTATGTGTCATTATAAAGGGAGAGACATTTTATTAAATCAAGTCTTTTTTTTGTCTTTAGAGCAAAAATAGCCCATTTCACTGTGTGGAATTCCTGATATCTGGGACACTTTACACAGTTAAGCACATTTCAGCACTGTCACATCTTGGATTGTAAATGAGGAGTTAGGTAGAAAAGCTCACATCACCGCAACAATAAAATCCAAAAATTTTCACTATCCCAGGTCTCTTCAGTAAGACAATCTATTATTTCAAGTCAGCATGTTTTTAGTAGTTCTTTTAGTTGCACAAAGTCAGTAGATCTTTTCATTTGTCTTGTGTCCAATATTACGGTTGCTGAGATTTGCATGATGAAGTTAGAGCACTACAGGTTAATAATACCTACCAGAGATACTACTTTTACAAAAGATAAAAACATCTCTGGACTGAGTGCCACCCTTGATGCTCAACAGAACAAAAAGGGCACATAAAGGAGTGAACAGGATTATGCAAGTACACTTTTTAAAATTGTTTAAGACATAATGCGGAATTTTGCAATTTTCCTGCTATGTTTCTCTGTTCAGTTTGTGTGCATGTGAAGAGTGTTTCTGATTTTTCTTAAAAAGGTATTTAGGCGGAGGATCTGGTTTCAGTGGTCAGACACGGTGAGGCGCTGCATCTTCTTGGCCGCCTCCTCAGACACGACGTTTGACCTTTTCTCCGGGCTGGGGATGGGCGTGTTCGGCGCACTGTTTGGATATTCCCTGTTGCCAAATATAACACTGCCCACTCGCACGTTGGTGGCGCCCACCTCAATCTGCAACACACAGAAAAAACGAGCGTACCTCAGTGAGCACAAAAGGCAGCAAAAGTGTGTTCGTACTGAAATTTTGATTAACAGCGACGTCTATAATGAAGAGCATGGTATGTAGATAAGGTACGCTGTAGGTGCTTGGCCTTGTAAAGGTTGATAAATACAAGTGGGTGAATCCCACTAGCAGGTATGAGAGGGAATGTAAGGAGTGGTACTCACCGCATGTTCAAAATCTGTGGACATGCCCATGCTGAGCTCCACCTCCTCCAGAGGCAGCTTCAGACTGTCACACACCTCCTGTCTCCGGCTCAGCAGCATCTACAATGTGGACACAGACAGGCTGGCAATTGGCATTACTTATTTGATTGGGTTTTATTCTCAAGCTAGACTTCAATTTAGGTTTAGTTTTAGTTAGTTCTCAAATGGGATTTGCTGTTCTTTGTTTCGTCTCAATTTTTTTCAGAGTTGTTTTTAGTTTTGATCAAGTTGTAGCAAGTTGCTATTCAGGTGTTAGCTGTTAAAAAGTACAAATAAATGAAGCTCTGTGGTGTGCAGTAATGTAAAGTTAGATATGGTTTTTCGTCATTTTTAGGTACAGGTTTTACCTGAAAGTCTGGATTGGGGCCCTTGCTGAGGTCATAACCGTAGCGTCCAATGGTCATGAGCCCAGAGAAGTGTAGGGCGTTACACTGGGACAGGATGTGTTTCACTGTGTTCACCGTTTCCTCTGGCGGTAAGCCGTGTTTACCTACAAGAAACAGCCATACACAGGCATCATTTTCCATGAGATTACAGCACCATAAATCCTTGTGTTTACTAGAGAGAGGAAAGAGGTGAAATGAAGACTAACTCTGTTCTCCGCTGGTGTTGATCTGCACCATGACCTTTAACCTCTGCGTGCTGGCTGCTCTGAGACGCTGCCACGAGCTGTTGACCTTGTCGGCCAGCTTCACCGAGTCCACTGTCTCCACCATGAACAGGTTTGGCACACCTGGAGACGGGCCAGGAAGAGGTTGATTAAGTACAAGATTCAATATATATATATAATTATTACTGCATGTCCATAGTAACAAGCACATGGTTTCCATTGCATAAAAGCACATCCAAACAAATACCAAGGGAATGGATGAGCACGAAGAATACACATACTCACCCAAAAGTTTGTTGACGTTATTCTTCTGTAAATGGCCAATGAAATGCCACTGGATCTCTGGACATGATTCTAAAATCTGGATGGGAATAAAGAAACACAGTTTCTGTCAATTGTCACTGATAGAGCTGGAAAAATCCATAAGGACCAAAAACACTTTAACCCACCTGAGGATCTGAAGCTTTCTCCACGAGTTCATTAACCTGGTGTGGGGACACAGATGTGCTCAGTCATTATTGCAACATTAGGAAAACTGGGAGGGACCTGATCCAGCATTGTGTATTACTCACATAGTTTTCTCCAAAGTTACGCTGCCCGTGCCTGTAGGCCTCTATAACCATCTCTGGGGGTTTTGTCTTGCTGACAGCCACCAGGCGGGGCGGCAAGGCTGGCAATGTCTGAGGAGGGAGGCAATGAAAGGGAGGGAGTGAAACATGATGACATTTTATCTGTATCAATGAATGTATCGGGGAAACAAGCTGAGTGTGTGATACAGTGTGTTAGCTGAGGTCATTGTGCTCCAGGAGAACAGTGAGTCAGCCATGCAAAGGGATGATGAATGTGCTGACAGTTGCTGGCTGCTGCCATGTTCAAATGCTTACATCATGCAGGCAGCCCTGCTCATGATTAAGACTTTGGCAGGTATTTATTAGCCATTATATCATAACTAGCTGTGCTAATTTAAAGATGCAGTGCGATTTTTTGACCTAGATATCAACCTTGGTGCTATTTTCAAGGAAGTCCATGACTTTAATCTGCACGTGTACGTTGTGCAACTCTCTGTGTACAATAGGTAACATTATCCCCGACACAGCAGCGATGTGTTGTCTAATGAAGTTTCAGAGGGAGGATGTTGGTCGAAAGCGTGGCCATGTAAATATAGCGTACTACAACCAGCAGGTGTACCCAAAGTGGTTCACTACTTTCCTAAGGACTACATTTCCATGCAGAACCTCCCATGCAGATGTACAACATATATACTGCGCTACGCCCACGCATGTTGTGCTGCGGTTCATATCCATGCACGCGTGATGGTATGGAAGCGCTGCCACAAGCCCGAGTGTCTCCCATCCAAAGGTTGAAGTGTTTGGCAGCCTTACATAACAAGTCGTGCGGCCGCAGCACTACCTGACTACACGCCCGGGCTCGGAGGACTCACGCTCCGCCGGGCTCCTGAACCGAGCCGAGCCGGGCTGCTGTTACCTTGGGCCGCCGTGCCGCTGCCTGGTTCACCCGCTCCACCACCGTCTGCAAAGCTTTTCCAACCTCCTCCGACATTCCTACTTTCCACATACTGTCATACAACGGCCGTGCGTCAGCCGAGGACGTAATAAGGCGACACTCTGGTGACGTCAGTCCGCTTTCAATATAAAAGCCCTTTGCAGATGGAAAAATACACGCCTGTACACAGCTAGCGCCCTCTACTGTTGTGCTTCAGTATCGTGGTCATCCAAATCAACATGAACGCCTGCTCACTTCTATTATGGTCGTGCAGGGATTAATAAAATATATTAGCCTCCCTTCCAATCAAATATCAATAAAAAGCGTGTATACAGTGTAGCTTCAACATGAAAAATGGTTTAGTACACTTTTGGGTAAATCATAGCTGTACAGCTCCGCACAAATGGAAAACTACTTATGTTGTTTTCATGTTAAGAATTTTCCGTTCTCAGTTACATGCCAAAAAGCCATTTATCACTGTTAAGTCAAACAGGTATTTCAATAATTTGTCAATAACTCCAGGCAGTGAACTCAGGCATGCAATAAAGGATGAAAAGAGGAGGATGAAACCAACAACACTAAAATAAGGAAAAAACAGGTATCCAAGTTTATTCACAAGATTACGCAATCCAAAACATTTCAAACACAGGTCTGTCAATGTATAGCAGATAGATGTCTTACAGTTCAAACAATACGCATCATCTCTTTCAAACAAAAAAATAAACTACAAAACGACATTAAAAGAAAGTAAAAAGGAGTTGATGATTCCTTCTCCATCATCTTCTTTCTCATACTCTCTCCAAAGCCTCCAGCATGATAATACTGTTTCCTCTAATGACCTGTAAGAAACAAGACCACAGAAGAGTTACACACATTAACTTTTGTGACCATACATGTACATTTGGATCCAAACTACCTCAAGAGTATAGTGTATACTAAGCCACAAGAAAATTTTAAGAATACATCTTTTTTTGAATATTTTTGAATTTTAATTTATTTTCACAAAATTTTAAAGTTATATTAATAGAAAAGGATCTTAAGAATTTTACACAAATTGTGCAGGAGAGGCAGGGAAACCCAGAGGGGCTCAGAGTAAAACTTTCCTGCCATGAGAATGGCCCATGATTTTTTGGAATACATTGAATTGAGGGTTTCTCTGAACAATGCAATATAATGCTGTCAATATGCACTACAAGCAGTGAAATTTCAAATTAGTTACAACTTATCTGTCCTACAGCATTCTTATCTGAAATCCTTAAAAGCACTTCAGCCCCAAAGAAATCTAGGACAACTACCCAAGTGGCATATCAAACAACTATTTGACAAAGTTTTGTGTTTATCTACCAGGTTAGATAGATTAAGAAGAGACGTGGCAATTTTTGTCAGTGAAAGGATGAGTGTTGTGATCAGAACAAAAACAGACCACATAACAACAGATGAGTCTGAACAGATACTGACCACCATGCCGATGCCGTTCTGTTGTCCTCCTGGGCCCATCTCAAGACAGTCGTCCATCACCAGGTTCATAAAGGGGTCAAACCCCCGCAGGATGCCCTGCACATGTCTGCCTCCATTCAGTTTCACTAAGGGACAATAGAGATCAACGGGATTAACTTCATGATTCCCTGTATTAAGTTATTGCATTTCTATTCAGTCTTCAAGTAGACCTAAACCAAACGATCTGCTCTATTACAGTTTAATTTGGTGTTAGGTTAATATAATGCAAATGGACGTGACAGTCAACTGAGCAGTAAGGACTGTTTTTATGGAGAACAGCATGACATCACACAACATGGCAAAACTTCACAGCTTAATGTTGCAACTTATACAACAAAACTTAAGACTATCCTCCAATAGTTCAGTTCCACTCCTCGTTTTACCCACATTCAATCCACCAGGCAGCGCTCTCAATTTTAATCTGACAACTGCTTCAGCTATTCCCTTGGCTTCAGTACAACTAGAGATAATGTGCTGGTCATGACCTCAACTTGTAAGAGAGTGAAGTCTCTTAAGTAATGAGGTTATGGATATTTACATGTAAACAAGGCATTATTAATATGCCAAAGCTGCATGCTATTACTACTACTAGTATGAAAAACTTTAATTTATTTTATTTTTTTAAGTAAAGGTGTCTATTATTGGACAAGCTCCTGAGAAATTTTAGCCTTTCCAACATGCTCATCAATATTGCAAAAACAAGCTTTTTACCAGAAAGCACCATATCTATTTCAAGTTTGAACAGGTTGAAACTTTAACAACTAATGCTAAAGCTCTGCTGACATATATCATAAATTACTTGGTTAAAACCCTCTTTGTTTCACTTTAGCAGCTTGAATGTGTAAGTATTATACCACTAAAGGTTTTTTATTATAATGTGTAGGAAAGCTTTTCATCCACTACATTTCCCCCCTCCCCACAAATAGCAGAGGTTGTTGGCGTTGACATAGGTCCCGGAACTTGACAAACAAAGCAAACAGGACAGCAGGGCAACACAGAGTAATTATTGACATTCCTAAGAATATGCCACAACAGGTCCAGGTACTCTGTCAACATTCCACATAATTATTTGAATAACAGTGTTTCTACTCACGCGAAAGCTTCTTGTCCATAAACCTGAAATAAACAAAAGATCATTAGCTATATACATATGGTAAGCAAAGACCGAACAATCCTAATCTCTCGTTTCCCATTAATCGATAAAAGCCTTGTGTCTTTTGACAGGCTAGCTAATGCTAGCTTGTTTCTAATGCAAACAATGCAGCACAGTGTCCAATGCGATAATTTAAGCACAATACAGACAAAACATCGTTCAAACTTGTGGAAACTCTATGAATTAAATCACGTGTTTTTCTCTAAACAAGCTAGGTAACTTACTTCTTCAGCTCTGGTGGATGTGCTTTGCTCATTTTGTCTTAATTTTCTAAAAGTTGGCACAGAGTCGTTCGCAAGCTTTTCGTTTCACAAAACCGCGGAAGGGAAGCATGCGCTGACAGACCGGATGTTCATTTGCGCACTTCCGCCATGGATTTTTTGACGCTGCATTTGCACAGCGCCCCCGCGTGTTCAAATGGAAAAATGAATGATAGAGATCATGAAGAATTTGCACAGCACAGGTACAGCACAAAAATATAATTTTCAACTTAGACAAAGTGTGTCCCGAAAGATAATATTTTGTTTGTATCTTGAGCTGATATATTTTTTCATATATATATGAATATATCTATCTATCTATCTATCTATCTATCTATCTATATATATTAGAATCTACATCATGAAAATGAACATGAGGTTCACTTCATATCATTATAATAAATAGACAAGAAATGGAAAAAATATAAGTGTGTGGAAAAAGGTACAAAATTACGTTATCATCTGCAGCCTATTTCTAACATCAATTGACTTAAGTTCTATATTTTTTCAAACCAGGTTTATTTTAATTGGTTTCTTATTAGATACTCTAACTAGGGTGTCAACAAGGTCTTTATTTTAAATCCAAAATAAGCATTAACTAGGTTTGACATTCTAGACTTGCGAATATTAAAAAAAAACCTTGACTGTCATCAACGAACACAGAGACAATATTGCTAATATTGCTACAAAAAAGGACCATGTCTTCATTTAACTTCATTATAAAATATAATAATCTACAATTATATCCATCCAAAAGCAGCTTTTTATGTGAAATGGACTCACTTTCAACTTCAAGCCCACAAAAAGAACATTCTGCTGGGATTTCTGCTCCAAACCTGTGAAAAAAACCTACAAGAAAGACTGTGCACAAAAGTTTTGTGTCCAATCCCCATTTTGAATTGATGCAGACATGCTTTTCTGAATCATAGTCTGTTTCTGTTTGCTGTTGAAAATGCTGACTGTTCAGCCAAATAAACAAATGCAAACAGTGCAGTGTAACCCACAAAAACTGTTTTGCAAATAGAATAAAGGTAGAGAAACAAGAAATAGATTTTTGACTGTACTTATGTTGGTAGAAGGAACACAAACAGAAAACATCTCATTAGACAATCTTTTTCTTTTAATGCCGTACTCTATAAAGAACCACAAACTCACTTACAAAATACCTTTCAAAAGTGGAAGCTTCAAAACCTATTAAATCTTTTTTTTCCATTTTTTTCACAGTAGCTTTTTGAAAACAGTAGCAGAAAATCATGTAGAGAAAAAAAAAATCATGTTGATCCTGGTTCATTCACCATAGCGTATTTATCAAGCATCACAGATTTACTGGAAGGTCGCCATTTTACTGCATCTACTTGCATAGCTAGATAATATCTTCCAAGTACACATCATCTAAAAAGATAGGCCAAAGTGAAAAGGCATTTTACCAGACATAATTATCTATGACAACCATAAACATTTTGTTCAGTCTATAAACAGATGGCAATAAGAATATTGTTACCTCACCTACTGTAAAATAGTATGTAAAAAATACATTTTTACATATTTTCCTTCGTGAATTCAACTGAACTAGCACTTTCTGTCTGATTTCATTTAGACCTTGACAAAATAATATTTGCAAAACAATTTATGCGGCAAATCCCACCCACTTATCCATTTAATGGGTAGGATTTGCCACCCATTTCCATAATTTAAAAAAATTTAACAAAATTGTGTGAAAGTCCAGGGAGTCTATTTTTCAGTGACTGAACACTTATGTAACATTGGAACAAGTCTTGGTATTTGTGAAGTTGTAACCAGCACGTTTGGTATTTGTACTGGATAACTGACTAAAAACAATTAATCAGTTATCAAAATTGTGATCGATTGTCTATCAACTAATAAATTAATCTACTAACTGTTTCAGCACTAAGGCAGGTTAAAACTAATATAATGAATTATTAGCAAATAGTGTTTGATCCAGGTCTGACTGTCCAATCCAGCAACATATTAGCAGTGAGACTCCATAGTTTCAACTGATTTTGATTCATTATTGCGTAAAGTCTTTCAAAAACAATGAAGTACAGCTGAAGCCATGTTTGACTTGATTTAGCTAAAGCAGTACAAATGTGTAAAAAATGGATGCTTGCACTCAAGATATTTGGCAGTGAGGACCATGTTTGTGAAGAAATGAGCACATCTGTATAGAATAGTGACTAGTCAGTTATGGTAAAATACGCTTGATATGTCAATACAGATTACATCCAACCAACAATGAGGATAAAATTACAAGTGATCAATGAACGGCTGAATCAACAAGAATTTCTCACAGATTCCTTCACTCTCCCTTCTCTAATGCTTCAAGGCAATAAGGCGATTTTAGTTTATGCTGATGACATTCAAAATCAATCTTAGTTTTTGTTGCCATGTTGACTGTAGTTCTCGGTCAGGCTGTCCTCCTCCACCCTGACTCGGAGGTGGTCCTGGCAGTGTTTTAGGAAAGTGTCCAGTGCTGAGAAACCCTGCTGGCAGGGCACACAGTGGTACAGCCGCTGTCTCTTCGAGCCCGGCCCTTTGGAGGTGTCCATTTCCTGCGCGCACACACTGCATTGCCTCCTCCTCACTGACGACTGGTGGAGCTCCACGTGGTCCCTCAGCTCCGAATGCAGGGAGAACACCTCCGGGCAGGACGGGCACGGGAACTCTCTGTCCACCTCCTCCTCTACTTCAGGCACTTCCCTGCGTCTCCCTGGGTCACTGAACTCTTCCTCTGATCTGGCCACTTTCCTGTTTGGCCTCCCTGGACCGGCCCTAGCAGTCTTGCTATCTGTGAGGCTGTTTTTTAGTTTATTTGGTTTCTTGTCTGACAACTTGGAGTCTTTGGCGGTATTTCCTACAGGCGGTCTTTCTTTCTGGATGGCGGTGAATGTTGTACCTGCATGCTGTTTGGAATGTGCCAAAAGTGACAGATGATGGAGGAAGACTTTGCCGCACACCTGACATGAGAACGCCTCACCTCTCCTGCGTTTAGCGATGACCGGCCTCGGATCTCGCCTAATACTCTTCTCTCTGCTGTGTTTCTCTTTCCTGTGCAAGTACAGCTTAGCGGTGCTCCTGAAAACCATGTCGCACGAACGACAGCTCAACAGCTTCTGTTTGGATTTAGGCCTGACAACTGGATTTCCATTCACTTTAGCGTCCCTTCCTTCCCTTCCCTCTCCACTAGTACCTTCTCCTTTGGTTTTCTGTGGCTCCGCATGAGTGCTTCGCTTATGGCTTTGGAGTCCTGCCACTGTGATGAAGGTTCTGGAACAGAATGGGCATTGTTTGTCCCGTCTGATGCTGGGCCCTGGGGTGTCTGAGGAGTCTGAGCGCGAGGAGCCCGCCTCAGAAACAGGTGGAGAGTCAGCTAGAGGGCTACTGGGGTCGTCTACAGTCAGTGGAGAAGGTGGTTCACTACAACCAGCCTGCTGATGGTACAGCAGAGCCTGTTTCTGGCTGAAGCCTCTCCCGCATGGGGCGCAGGCGTAGGGGCTGCTGTCCAGGAGGTGGGCCTGGCGGTGCGGTGACTCGCCCTGGGGCCTGTCGGGATCGGACGCTCCAGTCATGCAGGCGGGGCAGGGAGCACCGAGACGCGGCTCTCCATGACAAAGCTGACAGGGGGAGGCGTCACGAGCACACTTATGCAGCTGTAAGGAAGACAGAAGGGAGAACTCCTTGCCACAGGAGAGGCATTGGTGAGGCTTGGGTAACGCGTGTTTTATCTCTTGGTGGTGCAGCAGCTCTGTCGCGTCAGGGAAGCTCTTGCCACATTCTGCACAGACATATGAGGACGGGTGGGCTGAGTGCTGCCTCTGACTCCGGCTGTCTGGCTTGTGCTCAGCCCGGGCCATCAGCTTGGCGAGCCTGGACAGAGTGTCTGCAGCAGCCCGGGAACGACTGAAGGACTCATGTGCTCTGGTGGTGCTCCAACTGCAAGGGACTCCATCCATCCTCCTTCACCAAGCTTCCTTCCTGCTTCAGTTGAGAGGGGACAACTCACTATCCTGCAACTTCTTACAGAATCAATTAGCTTAGACACCGTTCAAATAAAACCCAACAGAGCCAGAACCGAAAGTACTCCGATGATTTTTTTTGCTCACGGGTCGACAAATAGTTGTGTAACTTAAAGGGCATGAAGTCGCTAACTGTGAGGCGCAGCAACCCGCAGCTAAAATAAGAAAAGGAACTGACAGGCTAACAAACCTGCTAGCTTGCTTCTCTGTCTTGCTAACGGTATCTACGATTAACAGAAGCTGGGTTTCATCTTTAAAATAACACAGAAACTCAGCAAATGTTTCTAAACGGCTAGCAATCCAGCTAGTGACTAGCCAGAAGCATCCCTGTGGCGCTACAGCGCTACATGAAGATGCCTTCATGTTTGCTAACGTTAGCTAGCTGAGAAGCTGCGCTAACATAATAAAATGCACCTTACTCCCTTTGCAAAAACAGCTTACCTTGGCACTTAAACAAACTGGATGCGACAGATAAACTTCCAGTAGATTAAACTCAAAAGGCTCGGTTTGCTGAATTTACTTCTGGTGTCATTATCACATCCCACATTGGCATGGCTGCAAAAGTGAAACCGAAGTTTGTGTACTTGGTGAGTGAAGCTGGAAGGGTCACTTCCGCCTACGTCATTTACCCTTTCTTCTATTTATAACATTTTCATGAAAAAGTCCAATCGTTAGTTCCAAAATGTATTTTAAACACCAAAATTAAAACTTAAAAAACCCGAAACTTCATGGTACTGTCAGATCACTCAGAACAAAATAACGTATCTTAAAAGAGCTCTATCCACATACACTGAGTTGAAGCTTCTGTGATCTCAACCCACCCCCAAACACACACACGCTCAAATGTAGAATTACAATTGTTTAATATAAACCAAAGGTTAATATACAGCAGATTACTGTAATAATTCTTCCTTTAAGGCTGAAGCCAGCACAGACTACTGAAGCATTCTAACAAGAACAGATTGTATTGGCCCAGGGGTTTGGCATTTGATTTGGGGGAAAAAAAGTAAGCAGTAAGTATGAATACTCAAATGAGTTAACAACTTTACATTTAGTCAACCTCTCTTTGTGTTCATCATGAAGATTACATAAAACAGATGAAACAACTTGAAGTGAACAATACAATCATGGCAGGCCTTGGAGTGAAAATATTAAAAACTAGTGACAGCCGATTGCACAAAAGCATGAAGAAGCATCGCGCAAGATCTACTTTAAGGCTAAAAGGCATACTTTAACACTCAAAAACATTTTTTCGAATGTTTTGTAAAACAGCTGAAGAACACAGGATTATAGATGTCAAGACAAGAGCACAAAGTGATTGCAAAAGAGGGAGAGAAAAACGAAATAAATCTTAAATGGATAGATAATCTAGTTACTTAAAAAAAAAAATCTAAGCCAATTTCTCATACTGGCTCAATTAAAGCACTGCAGTATGACCAGTAGCACTTATTACTTCATGGCATTATAAAGCTAACATTGTAGACTACGGTTGTCTTAGAAGAATAATTTAGTACGACTGAATGGGCGGAAACAAACAAACAAAAATAAAAATAAATAAAATAAAATAAAAACACACAAATTCATCCATCCTATCCTGGAAAGATGACTCCCTTGAATGTTTTTTTTTCTTTCTTATTCTGTAGTCTACAATGTCCTGGATGTCTAGATGTCTAATGCATTCTATAATTTGCTCACAGTAAATGAAACCAAAATTCACTACAATCCCTCAAATAAAATTAATAATAATTTGCTCCAGAGTTGTGCAATGCCATTTTCAGATGTATAGCAACGTAAAAGCGAAAACCTCAATCCAAATCTAACAGCTAGGAACTCAAAGTACTGTAGGCTAAATGATTGTCTATCTTTTTCACACACTGAGTACAAATAATTATCACTGGTAATGAAGGTAGATGAAGTAGTGACACATATTCACATAAAAAAAAAAAAAAACCTGCAGTCACAAATTAAACACAAATTAAACAATTTCCTCGATCACATCACTGACAAAGGTAAAGTCACAGGTATAGAATCAAACAAACTGAAAATGGTATGATTTTATATGTTGCAGGCATTAATGTCAAAATGCATTTGCCCATGTTATACTGTAAAAGACGAGTACATTACAAATGCTCATAACAAAGGCATCATCATATACTTTGAAATCCAGCTGCACTGTGTTTATAGGACTGTCTCAAGTAGTTGGAGTCACTACATGACCTTGAGTACAAGCGTCAACAGAGTCACTATATTGCAAATGGGTTGCTAAAATTATTTCTGAACAAGTAGAAATAATAGGCAAGACTACAATTCTGAACATTTAGTACCAAGTAGCTAGTTTGGTCAGGTTTCTGATAGTCTATCGACATTAGGACATACATCTCATCAACTGTTACCATTTGGAGCTGATAGCAGTTTTCATATGTGCTGCAGTCTCTAACTAAAATGGCATTTTCACCTGTCTAAGGCCAAAATTTAAATGCAATACACCATAGACTAGTTAGTAGTCAGACCACATGAACCCAAACACATTTCAATTAATAAATTATCTCTAGTGCAAACACATGAGTGGGGAACTCCGAAGTTAAATGAACTGGAAAGTCCCCAGTTACTTCTGATCTAGTCACACTGAGGCGGTAAGATTCACTTACCCCTGTGGAGATAAGAGCTGTACTTAATATTGATCTAAACTCGCTGCCTTATTCTCCTTCACCAACTGCTTTGTAATACCCTGAAAGGCAAACTGATAGTAAATCAGTTCTCCTACTTTATAATGACAAAGCCTGAAATGCAAAGTGGCACCTTCTTCTGGTTTACAGAGTGGTTGTGGTTGGTAGCAGCAGCGAACCATGATTCATTTTAACATATTAATATACCAAATACTGAGTAAAAGGTACTAAAGAGTCTTGTTACTATACCACTCAGACCTGGGCTCACATCCACAAAATTTCTTAAAATTTAAGTAGGAGACCAAACGGGTCTCCGAGTCGCATTTTATTCCAAGATAGTGAATGAAAAAACAATCCTGACTGAATATCAAGTCAAGATCAGCTGTTCCAAAATCGTAACCTTTACCTCAAGTCAGCCCTTCATCAGGAGCTTATTCACTCTCATTTTTGAGAAATCCAGCAGAGGTGTTTTGGCTCTTGTCCAGTTCTAGGACACACAATTAAACTCGCTGATTGTGGTCCACACTGATGACTATAATTAGCTGATTGCTTCGAGCAGGTTTGGTCGGGCTGAACCGAAACAAAAGTCTCTTCTTCACAAATTAGCTCGCCTGGATCTGAAGGAGGGGAAGACTTGAAGTGTATTATTCACAATGGCATGACAGAAGCAGAATAAACTTAAGCAATAGACTATAGTTTTAAGAGAGAAACAAAATATAGTGGCTGCTTGTTGTACACCCTAGAAGTATATATATATTTTTTGTAAAACAATCACTAAAACAAGTCTGAAAAAAATATAATCTCTGGATACCATCTTTCACTAAAAGGATGATCTCACAAACATTCATCATCCTTGTATATTATATTACATGTTCTTCTGAATGTACATTTAACTTGTGAGACAATCAATGCTGCATGACCCTAGAGAGTTTGAGTAAACCAAGAGCTCAAATGTATGGGCACTTACACTGTAACAGTCCAATGATGAAGTACAGTACACAGACTGCAAAATAGTCCCATATTCACTGAGCTCTATCGGTGCACCATAAACCCAAACCCACTGGATTTACGTTTCAAGACTAATTACTTGTTGATTGAAGCAAATGCTCTGAGATAAATAATAACCTGCAGATCCCCCAGGAACTGAACTTGCCAAAACAGCAAGTTTTCCAGAGGAAAAACCTGGCTCAGTTGAGGAGTCGCCTTTCATTTACCCCTTTAGTGTGTGTATTTTACATGATGTATCTTTGTACAGGTGTGTCGGTCTCTTCCAGGTTATTTCGGAGACAACACGAGACAACAGAAGTCTGGAGTGTCTCAGATACTCTCGGTCCATTCAAACACAGTCTAGTTTGAAACCACTGTGCCATAATCTGGAAGCCACAGGCCTATCTCTTGTAGTGGTTGGGAGCATCTGCAAACATGTACTTCAGTCTGTAGGCTTCAGCCAGGAGGAGACCCACTTCCTCATTGCCCCAGTGGATTGTGGGAAGGTTCTGCAGTAGCATGAGAAGGCCCTAGAAAGCAGGAGGTGAAAAAGACAGACATCAGCGCAACTTGATACTGAAGGACAGAAGTTAATAGTATGGAAATACAATAACCTGCCTGTTGCGGGCACATTGCTACCTCCCTCTGCGCCTTAAATCTGTATTCAACAGGTACTTTCCCATTGAGGGTACGTTGAAAAGAAGAGGTAGTTATTTTGCGTGTGGGATTAAAATGTCATTGTTACCTGAAAGTCGACCATGGAGAGGATTTCTTTGCGCCACTCTATGAGGAAAGCAGCACAGACATATAGGTGGAAGTGGGAGAAACCCTCTGCTTCAGCCTGTTGAAAACAGAGCAATGTTGTGGCCTTTTACAACCTGTGCATACACAAAAGTCACAAACACAGACATACATAATGCAGAAAAAAACTCAACATTCAACAGATATAAAGATCCATGTGCATATATATATATTACGTTTATGATATGTGCACAATTATTTAGTCTTCAGAGTTCCAACTAGATGACAAAAATGCCAAAGTGTAGTCACTGCAGTAACCTCCAAGCTACTGCCACCCTCAGGACAATATTCACACTACAACTGCAATTCACTAAATTGTTGAGGCGAATGTTTCTCTTCTCCTCTGCAGCTTCTTGTGGTAATTGCATGAGTCAGTGTTGCCATTCAGTTGCTTTTTGATTCACGGTGCAATAGTGGTTACGCTGCAGTCCAACACTGTGCTCTACCTGGTAGGTGTCCCACAGTCGGATAGTGCAACGAAGTGGCAGCTCCCGCATCAGCAGGTTGTTCATCCATCGGAAAGCGAACTGCAGGTACTCCACCTCATACTTTTTGAAATGACCGTGGATGTCCTCTGGGAGGGAGGGAGACAGACAGACAGACAGACCCACAGAGACACAGACACACACACACACACACAAACATACACAGGTTGTAATTGCATTTTTCCTGTTTACAGCTCTTATCTGCAATCAGCTATGCAGCCCGCTATTGCGCTCCAAATGCAAGCACAGACAGGCACACAAAGATGACAATCCCAAACTAAATAGGAATGAGCAGCAGAAACATCAATGCAAATACAGGCAATCTAAAACCTAATGTGACCTACAACACACTTAATGCTATAGAGCCACAGACATTTCATGATGAAGGTGACCCAGGGGATGATAACTGATAGGGGGCCACTTACCATCTATTCTGCTGACCAGCTCCTCCAAAGCTTTCACTTTGTTCTGGATCCCAGGCTGAGCAAAGGTGTAGTTGTCCTAAAGAAACAGTAAAGTCAGGAAAGCGACACTTTGATATAATTTACACAAACTACTTCTGTTCATTCACATATGTGTGTGCACACGTGTGTGGTTCAGACCTGTATCCCATCCAGCAGTTTGCTCATACACCAGAAGCTGTCAGCCTCGATGTTTCTCTGGGTGTCCAGAGGCAGAGCTGCCACCTCAAAGTTCTCCACATCCTCTTCTGGAAGAACAAATAACAATCAATGGAACTGAATTAGACTCAAACAGATATTTCCTGAGGGAACAAATAAATCTCCTTTTGTTGTAGACAGTGTGTCCATAGGTATCAGATATGTTGGATTTCTCATCAGAGGTAATTAGAACATGTAAGTAGTATACAGTGAGTTGGGTTAATCTTCCCAACTGGTAAGTGTAGCAAATAAGTATAAAGGCAGCAAGTATTGGGTCTAGCAGTAGGCTCAGGGTTTTATAACACCGTTTTCGTTACATGCAATAGCACTGCTCTGAAGTTCGCAACATAGAATGATGCTTCATTTCCGTAAACGAAGCCACTTAATCCAATTGCGTCACGTTTCACGTTTCAGATTGAGCTGTGATTGGTTAGTCGCCAATGACATCGCAAGCCAACAGGTGAGAAAAATAGAGCACGTATTCAAAGCGGAGCGCGCTCTGTGGTCTTTCCCATCTGCTGCGCGGTCAGCGCACAGAAGCGGTAGCCACAGCGCAAAGGTAGAATGCTCCTCCTCTTAATAGAAAGTCTTTTATTTAGCTAACTGCTTAGTCAGAGATAATATAAACACAACATATAACACATGGACCAGAACTGAGTTCAACAAAGCCAATGTTTTCGGATGTTCACAGCAAACTTTCTGTTGAACAGCTAGCTAGCTGACTCAAGCAGTCACAGCTAACATAAAGCTAATTACATTTGCTGAACTCACCTCTTATATTCATGACCACAAAGTTAACATCTAATATCTTAATTTATCTTTATTACCGAGTGTATTTATCTCTTCTCTTTATGTCTATATTCAATAATAACAGTTAAGTGTAACGTTAAAGTCATCTCAATAACCTTGACTTTTACCCTGATTACAACTATAGATATGCAGTTATCTGGGCCTCCAAAGCTTTTCTGGTCTCAGTGAACTCATCAAAAATATATTAACAAAGTCACGTGCACATGACTCCATGAACATGATTTTACCTATCTTCAATGATCCTAAGATAGTTTTAAGTTATTCCTTCGGTGGTGTGTAGGAATATGGATTCTAGTGGTGCACATGCTAAACAGCACCACTGCTGAAGTAAATAGTGGAAGGGAAACACTGTATAACATAAAAAATGTTGATCTGACACAGAAGAACTTGACTAATTTTGACAAAAAGAAATAGATGGGTAGATGAAATTAGATAAAATGACCCTTATAAAAAAAACAACAACAAAACCTATTAGTTTTCTGAATGCCAAATGCGGGCCATGTTAAAATTGGTTGAGGAAATGCGTATGAGCTCTGATGCATTAACAACATGGCATATTGCTACACAAAGCGAATCATCATCGATTAAAGCAGGCAAGAAGAGCCGAACTGTACAATACAGAAAAAAAGGCTGACATAAGTCTTTTTGGTCTAGAGTGAACGTATCAGGTTTTGCAGTGAGCGACATTAATTTTCCAACAAGCAACTTACTGACAAACTCAGAAAGGAAGACAACAAAGAAGGGCGTGACCAGGTCATTGATCCCCTGGACATAACCGCTGGCTGGGTGACGGATTGCCCAGATGAACAGGATACGCTCAAACACCTGGAGAAAGACAGCGACAGCATGCATGTTGAGGATGTATGGCAGGCTTATGATACAGATTGTAATTAGCATGGCACAGAAGTGTTGGCATAGTTTACTTTTTGCATATTTAAAAGTATACTGCTGTTTTTGGATGGCCTTATGGGCGCTGCACCATTCCTGATTTGAGTTAAGTTGATGCACTGCCATTTGTTTCCATCACTGACATAATTTATGCAGTGACTGAGCCTTATTACAGCATATCTACCCTATCTGGAAATAGATATTTGGTATTTCGAAAACCCACAAATCTCCACATTTGAGGAAGAGGCCCTGCTCTGTTAAGTTCCTTTTCATTGCCAAGTTCCTCTATTTTGCTGTAATTTAAAGCTCTTCCTCAATGGCTGGAAAATATTATGATACAGTCTAATACTATTCAGTAGGCAGTGGCACTTCACAAATCAATATAATTCATTCTTAACCATACCAAGATGCCTGAAACTGTGGATCTCGGTCCTCTTCCAAGACAACTGTTGTACCGTTCATTAGGAATGAGAATTTAATTGTCCTTGATGCAGGAAATTATCTCAAAATGTGTTTATAGGTATAAGGAGATGGATGGAGGACATCTGGCAGCCAGAAGTTACCCATGCTTGGCAAGGCTGGCATAACAAATTGAACTGAAGGCAAACCATAGTTTGGACTGATTCTTATATTTTGTCTTTTTAATACATTCAGTAAATGATGGCAAAGTGCGCAGACAGATCCATCATACTTAGTAAAAGGGCTGGAATTGGATTTGTTTCTGTTGTTCCCCTCTGCCACCAAAATCTCTAACCTGGCGGGACAACAGGTTGCTGAAACTCTGTTCCGTAACCAAGCTTCTTGTGAGTCCATGTGACTGCTGTTTACAAGCTCTGGCTCACTTGTAAAAAAAAGCAGTGTGAACCTCAACAAACCCAACACAAAACAAATAATCATTTTTCTTTATGGGTTGGACCAAAGAGGATGAGAGGAAGAGGAAGAGATAAAGGGCATGATTGTATAATTTAACGGCAAACAATGTTTTATGGTACAACTCAGTTGAGAGTGACATCAGACCAATATGATATTCTCCCTTAAATGTGAAGCAGTGTTATCAAGTGCATGAAAAATTCCACCCATATGCACTTTTGATGAACCACTAAGATATGTGAACTGTTTGTAATTCCACGGCTATCCAGGAGTTTGACTCTCACCTCTTGTACCGCGGGCTGCTGGAACAGGGGAATCAGAGGATTGGTCCTTGGAATGTCAATGTGGATCTGATAAGGAGAAACATTCATGAGATTATTCTGATAATGAGATTTTTCTGAATTCAATACACTATATGATCATGTGTCACACTTGACTGCATCGACTATGCATCACACCTACTTTTAAAATCAGTTAAACATTGCTGACTGATGAATAATGGTGTTCTAACAGCTTATTTCTGTTTGGTAACTGAGGCATCACCTGTCTGTATGTGTCCTTATAGTGCTCGTCTGTTCTGGAGTGGTAATACTGCTCTATGAAGCCAAAGTACTCCTCTCTCTTCCTCCTTAGCACCAATTCTCTGCGCTCCATGTTGGCCGGCAGGTAGCCCTGCCAGGGACGGGCAGAGGGGAAGTGATAAGAGAAAATAAAAAAGAGAAACTGCCAGTGAGGAGAAACCTTTTTTTTTGATTACGTGCACAGTTTCAGAGAAAGGGGGGAACAGGCAAGCTATTTGAGATAAGAGAGAATAGAGAAGATAAGGTTGCCGTAAGGATAAGGCTTTTGTCATTATGGAAGCTTTTCCATGGAAATAGAGAATGAATGAAAGTGGCTAGTGTTTAAAGACTGGCAGAAGAAATGTAACTGGACTATCTAAAGGGGGGTAGAGACACAAAATGCTGAACACTCAGCTGAGATGCAGTGCAGAGCATGTGATGTTGCGAAATCTGAGGTCATGGGACTTACAGAGAGAAGTCTCCATGTGATTGGTCGGACTTCTCTTGGTATGCCTGACCAGCTGTGCTTCCGGAGTTCCTCTGCAGAGCACAACAAAAAGCAAGATATGAGACACACAATATCAACACTGTATTTTACACAGGGTGCACCATAGTAGAGATCAGCACACTTTAAAAATAACTATGGAGACAGGGAATTATGTTCATCTGGCTGTAATCCAGTGTCTGGACTGACCAGGACTAATGGCTCTACATGACAGACGCTGATTGAAATCTCCATTTAACTGAACTGCTTACATAGAGATCATGATTAATCCATGCATCATTTTTGTTTCTGCAAATCACTGCACAAAGTTCTGATTACTCAAATGCAACTGTACACGATTCAGTGTGTTATCGATTGTTGGAGTACAATATTAATTTTTTGTTGCAGCTCTGATTCACTTACAGAATGTTTTCATCAGAAATGCTTTGGGCTAACAAATGGGCCTAAGCAGAATGAAGTCTACACATGCAAAACCTGTAATGTAATGCAGTGCATCTGTAGTAGAATGATGCAGCAGTAAGAGAGGTATGATGCTGGCGTTATCCTGAGACTAATGCTTAGTCGATGTCTACAGGATGAAACCAGTCTGCTTTGCTTTGTCTGTTTTCTCCCACCTAGGTCAGTGTTGGGACTAGCCAGCAGCTGTTTGAATTTGTCCAGTCGGCTCTTCTCGCGCACCGTCATGGGCGGTGCCCCTGAGGCGTTCTGGTCTGAGATGCGAGCCACCAACGGAATGATGGGACGGACGGGGAGCGACTGCTGCTTCTGCAGTGTGGAGCGAACTGTGGAGGCCAGAAATGAAAAGTAAGAATATCTATTAATTTATCAATAATAATAAACTTAACATAGTGCCCATAAAATAAATGAAAACAAAAAACATCATAACAGCAAAGATAACAGAAAAAACAACACATTTAAGAATGCCTCTAATTTTATTTATTTATTTTTAACAAGATGATAGTAATTCTATTAGGAGTTGGTCTGGAGGCTACAGGCCCTAATGACAAAGGCCTCGTCACCTTCAGCCTTAAGCGTGAACTTCTGAATGGCCAGAGGATTTGAGGCTGCACAGTGGCTCTCAGCTCAGATAGTTTGGGGCCAACCTCACTAAAAATGATAACAAGGTCATGAAGTGAGTTTATGTTTATATTCTGGTATAATTCAAGATGCTCAAATACTCTGTTGAAGAGCTAGTGCATGTAAATATAGTAACCTGCTAACAGTAGCTGGGATAAGGTCATAAACTGATTTTTTAACCTTTATTTATAACCATGCTTTATTAATAAGTGCTGTACCACAGTTTTACATATGTGCACCTGGGAGCTGCCCAGTCCAACCATGGTCTTCTGCTTGCGGGCGATGGAGCCGTTGGGGTTAAAGGCTTAATCAAGGCACATCTTCTTTACTGTTGTTTTTTACGGTCTGTGTAAGTTTTGTTTCCATGGTGATATTCAGAATATTCTGCTACTCCTTGTGTGTACAAAGACTTATGTGACTAGGACATGAAGATGCATACAAATGAGAGAAACAGTATAGAAATGAGACAGCATATATTCTATTGTATGCATGCTAATGAACTCACGGAGTCCTTCCTCTGAATCACTGAAAACACTCCATTATCTGTGCACATTGTTATTTCTGCAGCGCATAGAGATACATGTAAAGGACTGCAAAATGTCCTGTGAGGCAAAGGATCTGTGGCTATGAGGCCAGATGTTGTTCCACAAGCCCTGATTTCAGAGTTGAGTGTCTATCTTATCCCTCTGAACAAAGTCTGAGATTACCTCCCCTGTCAAGTACCTGATAATCTGCTTGGTAGATAATGCAGAGGTAACCAGTCTAGTACTTCAC
Organism: Holocentrus rufus; assembly: GCA_900302615.1. NCBI lineage: Eukaryota > Metazoa > Chordata > Actinopteri > Holocentriformes > Holocentridae > Holocentrus > Holocentrus rufus. Next base: position 28,296 of record OMLF01010093.1, read on the forward strand.
CCACATACCTGAGGATGTGTTGAGGTGGGCCTCACTGCTGGACTTGACCACCCTGCCGTTGACCTGTTCGCACTCCGTCTCCTCCTCCTGCACCTCCTGGAGGTTATGACCCTCTGCGCTGGGAGGTGCCAATCTGTCTGCCATCCGGCTCTGTGGCTCACCAGCCTGCTGCTGGGAGGACTGTGGGCAAAGACATGGGAAAAGGGAAATATCTCTTAATATCTCTTCTTTAATGTCATGATGATTCAATATCCAAAGGAGACTACAGATAATTGCCAGTTGCTAGACAGAGTTATAGCTGATACCACAGAAAAGGGTTGATGTTCAAATGATGAGCATTACCAGACCTCTTGAGTTCAAGGTACAAATAGTATGAGTAGTAACACTTCTGTAGGTTCCTTCATGATTGTTTGATGCCCAATACTGTCAAAAAAATCCATTCATCATGGTCAAGTTCCCACCTGGTGGTGCGTGGATGTGGAGTGCCGGCCTGATGGCAGTGATGAAGGGTGAGCGGGTGCCCCAAGGAAATCCTCGTCCTCCTCATCGTCGATATCCCAGGCATCATTGGTGCTGCGGGCAAACTCATGAAAACTAGAGGCCTTCTTAGACTTCAGATTGTTGAACTTAGGCTTTGGAGTGTCTTTGGGAAACCTGTAGATGACAGAGAGAGAGAGAGAGAGAAAGACAGAGAAAGACAGAGAGGGAGAATAAAAGAATTAAAAGGTCTTACTGATATGCCACCGTTGGGAATTCAAGACTTAGAGAAGGTGCAGAGATGATTAAACGATTATAACAGGTAGGCATCCCTCCTGGATTCCCAGACAAGACAGGATAAAAGGGACTGTTATGAGACTGTGGCCCCAAAAGAAACAAGAACACAGACTGAAAATGATGTATAAAAAAATAAAGAATAAGGCAGTAAAAGACAGCACAGCAGCACTCAAAGAAAATGAACAATGGCTTTGTTAACACTGCATGACTGACACCGGCACTAATGCAATCTGTACGTGCTCAAAGACCCAGAGCAAAGACAAAACAGCAGCACCACAAATAAAGGAAACAATGGGAATAAAAGAAAATATGTGTGCACGTGGATGATACTCAATGCAGACTCGTGCTGTCGAGCACTTACGTGCGTCGCAAGCGTGGGTCGAGAGGTGGATGCTGAGCTCCATAAACCGGTTGTATACTGTAGAAGATGAGACATGAAATGCTGTCAAGGAGGCATGTAGCTTCTACATCTTTGACCTCGCCAGTGCAGCTTGTCAAAGATCAATTTTCCGGCAGACTTACTCACATTATCCATTATTATTCAAAGACCCCCTTCCTTGTCTACTACTTGTCTTTATTTGAACAGATGTCAGGCAGAGAGAAGTATTTGAATTTACCAGGTGGTGTTTATGTTGCATTTTGAACGCCATATTTCCCCTAAAACTTGCACTTATGAAGTGTGAATGCAATGTGGCACTTTACTTGACGGCCTAAAAACAGTCTCTATGAAGATAACAGGCAGGGAGGAATCAGCACAGATAGCAGCATGGCTGGAAGTCAGGCTTTTGGGCCATGCATGGGGATTGAAATCTGGCTGGCATACACACTGTGCCACATGGATGTGCCCAGTATTATTACTACTTGCAAATTAGGCTACACATTCAGCCTTCCTGTGATAGATGATTTCATTTTTTAGCCCAGTCCCTCCATCACATTAAATGATTTTTCTCCCTTGCTTGCGTAGATCACACTGCGATTAGTGTGTCCAGAACACAATTGTTGAACAGCTTGCATGGCTGCAGCGTTCTCTGCCACCCTGTGGAGTGTATCCTGCTCAGCGGATGGGAGCATCTCAACACTCAGCCTCCATCCAATGCTCCGATGACCCAAAGCAGATACAGTCAGAGTTGTTGGCCGGGACCTGGGCCAGAAACATGCTGCACTCACACTCAGGCTGCATTGTCTAAAATGCTGCCTTGCTCATCGCTGGTCCTTCAGAGTGGAACTGGCCTCTTCCAGTGACCTCATCGCCCTGTTCAAACTGCAGTGCCTGTCTGAAAGCTGTTTGTAGGTCATATATCCTCAACAGTAACAAAAAAAGTGTCCAGTGTGGCAATCAAGGCGGGGATGTATATGTTTGTTTGAAAGGGTACAGTAGGAATTAGTTATTAGTCACACTCTGACTTGTATACCAGTGATTTGCTTACAAAACAAGCTAGGTTTTTCTTTTTGCTTTCCTATACTCCTTCCTATATACAGGTTGGGAAACATGGGGATTTTCCAATGATTTTTTTTTCATCAAGGTAATGGGCCAGCATCAATTCCAGTGTTACCATTTATCAAAAACACCGCCTGTCGCTATCACATAAATTAGACTCATAGTAAGCTCTTTTTTTAACACTGGGTAGCTTTTGTGTAAATAGCACAAAGCGACAAATATCATTAGATTTGGGATTTTGTCAAACTGTGGCGTGTCTTGAATTGCCCTGAGGCAAAAAAAAAAAATGTCAACTCAAATCAGGTCATTTGCATGAATAAACTGACAGTAAGCCCGGTGGCTCAGAACTGGGTCTGTTCATTATCTGGCCCTGCCAGACTCCTTTGTTTACCAGCCTCAGACTTGTTTTATCAGGAGCAGCTGAAGGACAGGCAGTTGGACTAGCTGGTTGCTTTCCTGTTCAAACATATGTTTGTTTCCAGCCTTCCACCCACCGCAGTTTGAGAGAGATCAGCGTGTGTGTCAAAGACGGACAACACCCTCTCCTTAGAGATCCTCTCTTCTCAGATTACCCCAAACAGACTGGCCACTCTTTGCCATGTAGTAGTACAGAGCCAGAGCAGGAAGACACCCACTGAGAGTCTTTTCAGACACACATACAGGCTAACAGACATGTGAGCATGTATGTGCACACTCACACACACACACACACACACACACACACACACGCACAAACAGGTCATGCCTTGTCAATGAAGGCTTTTGAGTTTTCACTTCTCCACTCTACTCTGTCCATGCTGCCTGTGTGACCTGAGGCTGCTGATATCACAAGGCTGCAGGTTTGGGAGAAGAAAAGACAGCAGGGTATGGGAATAGCTTCTGGCACTAAGTGTCTGTTATGCTCCATTAATAATACCATGACAGTTATATCTATTGAGCAAGTTCTACGGCTGATCTTAGACTAGTACAGTAGGCCGTGACTGATGAGGTAACAGTCCACATGCTCCTTGCAGTAACCTAACACTATTTTTGCCCTATAAGCACATAACGTGACCTATACTTTGTAACAACCCAACAATGTGTGACAACAAAGTGATGTCTCTATCAAAGAGAAACTTAAGCCTGATCATGTAGTTCTTGTGGGTCAACAGTCAGTCAGCATGAAATAGATTAGATAACTTGGTAATAAAAATACAATGAAACCAGCCTCTCCTGATTCATCAGAGACTTTAAAAACCAGCTCAATTAGCCACTGAGTTTACAAAATAAGCCCCACTCCTGTCTTGTTGTGTCTGATCCTCATTAGGAGACCATCAGCTGCAAGTTCTGCGAGTTCCACAGGCTTTTCTCTCAGCATAATGTGTCACTGAGCACACACTGATACGACAGAGGAAGCATATGGCAGGCGATGCATTTTAACACCTGACAGATCCACTGTGAGCACTACAAACCGCACAGAAAGAGGAGGTGGAGGTGCCTTCTTGTATCTTGGCTGGGGGCAACCACAAAAACAAGAACCGAAACCATAAAAGAGGGCTGGGCAAGTTTTATTCATCAACACCCTTGTATGTAATGCAAACTAGACCCAGACAAACCTGCATGACGGTTCAGAAGGCTGAGCAGACCTCAAGTTAGCAAATTCACGGCTACTGTATGATACACTCCAATAAATATTCCTATAATATTCTTATAGGACTCAAAATGACAGTTTATAATAACGACATCGTGCTTTAAGGTGTGTTTAACATCATAGTGTTGCTATAGTATTCCTATGGGAACTTACAATGTGTCAGTGGTAGTCATAGTGTGTTTATTATGAGCTTACTACAATGTTTATCTCCCATAGTATCACTGTAATAGCATATTCTTGTTGAGACTACGGTTTTGCTATGGTATTTGAATAGTAGTCTTACAAGATGTATTATAGGGCTACTATAATACATTTTCGTTAGGGTAGAGAGAGTAAAGAAACCCACCTTCCGGGAACCTTTGCGTTTCTCCTCCAAAAATTGATCCTGTTCTCGGTGGCCATGCTCGGATAACACAAATCCCCTCAGACAGACACCGAGAGCGGAATCTCGCGCCAGCAAACCATCGGGAATCGGTTTCCGTGTTTCACCGGCGACAATACAGCGCCGCTCGGCTCCTTTTGTTCAGTCTCGTCATGGGTTTAGACGGCCGGGAGACAGTGTTATTTTGTTTTCAATTACGATGATGTGTGATACGGAGCGCTGGAGGTCGCCATCTTGGAGTACACTGACGGAGGAGTGCGATTGGCGGGCGGGTCTAACAGGTGCAGAGAGGCTAACCAATAGGACTAATAAGGCTCAGTGACGGTAAGAGATGCTCAGTGATCCATATTATACTCACAAATACATGTGGGATCAACTTCAAACTTTGCAATGATAACGGAAAGTTTGTTGTTGCTATATTTATACTGTTCATATTGTAGGCTACTGACCTGCCAGAGGCAACACACTTATGAGGAAGTGGTGATTGCACTCCAGCAATGTTACCAAGTTCCTCACATGTGGGACTTCTTGACCTGCAGGTTAGTGTTTTGAGTGATCCTACTTCCGCTGAAAGATCCGGCTGATTCAAGTTCCTAATCTGGCATCCATCCATGTAGCTGAAGTGCCTTTGAGCAACAGGCTGAAATCGCGTCGTAGGCTACAGCTGACATCCATGGAGGTGTTTTGGCCAAAATGAACTTTGAATATCCACGGGGCTTATCAGAACATCACATTATTAATAAAGAAGCTACAGTATGTCATCATGTGGATGCATTCTCATTGCTACTACACCCTGCTAATATTTGCAATATGCTGCACAAATATTTACATTCTGTGTTTTCACGTTGATTTGAGAAAGTTGCACAGTTTTATAAGCTGTTTATCAATGTATTATATTACTAACTGAATATAATAAAATGTACTGCTTCTCTTCATGCTTAAGTGTCGCCTACAGTTGATAGCAGAGACGTTTACACAAATATATCCATCTGTTTACCATCTAAGCAGAAAAATCTAAATATGTGTTCTGCATTTGTGATTGCTCAATAAAAGCATTAGTCCTGATTTGATGCTGAATAATACTTCTGTTTTTTTTTTCCTCCCCAGCTGCTGCATGTAGAGCCTCTGTCCACATGAGGGCAGGCATTTTCTGCTGCCACAGCACATTGCTGCGAGAGAGACCTAGTCAAAATGAAACCAGTTGAACCACACTGTATTTACTGTAAATGTCTGATAAAGTGAGAAGTACATTTGAGGTGCTCATTAACTGTCAACAACAGATAGCTGACAGCACAGATGTCACAGTCGTTCCTTGCCTGAATGATGGTAGAAGTGCAGTCTGGGAAATAAACCAGTGGGACTAGTTGTTGTTGATGAAGTTTGCAATTTATTTTATGCTATTTGTTGACTGATTTAAGGCTCCTCGTGACTCTCAGGGAGTGCCCAATTTAAAGTCCCTTTTTCATATTCAAATACAGGCAAATGGAGGTTTTGGGGACATGAATTAGTTTTGTGTTGGATGCCAGTGAACATTTGAATTGCAGGTGCTCTCCTGTGTCTGTTTGTTTAGGGAAATCACTGCAACTCTCCACCTCTCTTCAACTCTTCCAGTGTTCAGCAAACTTCAACTGACAAAAATCCAGGTGAGACTTTAAATTTGGATTACCTGCTGTTCTTTCTCCCTTTCTCTGTAAATCTTTCTTCTAACAGTAAAAACAGTACTCGTGGCTTTCACTCAACTGTTTCTGTGGTTATCCATTATTTATGATGGGGGGAAAAAAGTTTTTAAAACTTTTTCATTCTTTCATTAGGTCCCTCAAGCAGGTCTTGTGACTTTTTTTCGCTCTGTTCCTTTTGATATGCTCAACTTGTTAAGAAAAACAGGAGTGTGAGTGTGAGAGGAGATACACTGATACAGTCACAAGACAGGACAATAAGGAGCTGTGTGTGGGACTGTTGGAGCTGCCTGAGGCTCAACAGTTTGTTAGGCGGCATTCTAAAGTTACTTTGAACTTTCAGACAGCCAGAGCACAATGCTTATTTATTTAATTTCTTAGAAATGTGAGACATTTCTCTTCTGAGTTTAGAACTAAATGTTTTGGGGAATGCCAGGGAAAGTTTTGTTGTCTTTTGCTTTGCGGGATTATAGGCAAATGTAAAATTAAACTTTAAATCCTATATTGAAGAACATGAAAACATGGGAGTTTTGTTGGACATGTTTGTTATCCCCAACGTTGTCTGTTTTTGATTTATAAAAACTTATAACAGTGCTTTCTCAGGGCACATGCTCAGTCGAGCTTAAGCCCCCCAGCCATATTTTGTTTTGTGTGACCCCCTTGTTTTGCTCTCCCTCTCACCCCTGAAAGGGTAGCATTGTGACTTTTTTCCTCTTCCTGAATGCTTAAGTGGCAACAAAACCACCCCGGCAGCATTCTTTTAGAAAAGAGGAACTTTTTCTTTTGTCGTCCTGTCAGCGGGTTGGACGTTAAATGCTCAAGTTTTTGTGAGTTATAGAGGGGCTGAGTTACGCCTAAAACTTTTGTAAAAAGTTACTTCAAAACTTTTAGAAGCTGTGAAAAGTCAGATCCAAACTTTTAGTTTACTGCAAGAGTTTTCATAGCTTCACAAAGTTTTCAGAAGAGGTAAGTTTTTGTTGTTTTCATGTTATTTTATCTAAACTTTAAAATAATAATTGTTATCTAAGTTATTCAAATATTTTGGGGGGGAGTAGACGTTTTGTCTGACCACTTTACATATTTTTTTTGCTGGTATGGAAAAATGAATGGGAGGCAATTCTGCCAGCCAGCATGACTGTTTAAAGTGACACAACTTATTATCAATTATAATTTACTTTGCCTGGAAAATGGCAGAATATGTGCAGTAAATATTAGTGTTGATTTCATATACTGTGGCAGACTAAAGAGAATAATTCCTACATCTGTGGATGTCCTCTCCAGGCACGTGGTGATGTGTAGCCCAGTTCTTCATCTCAAGGTCAAAGGGTCGTCTATAGCTGCACTCACACACCCTGACTGTGACCAGGCCATGGAGGATTGTGAGTTTTCTGAGAAAGGTAAGATAGAGGCCTGTGTGGGCTTCTGCGCATGTGTATGTTTATGTGAGGGTATTTGTGCACTTTACAAATTTGAACCAATTAGCAGTAAATGTGGTCATACAGAGTTGACCCTTCATTGCTTTAGATCTGGACCCCCAAATCTCTGTAGCTCCACATAACTGATTCCCACACCTGCCATGTGGCTTTGGCTTTCATACAGTTCCACCTTCATGAAGCTAACTTGCTTATAGCTTGTTAAGTAAAATCAGTTTTATGGTAATACGAAACTGCATGTAAATCAACTAGGGCTGCGACTAAATTATTTTCATTGTTGATTAATCAAAAACATTTTTTTTTGCAATTAATCAAGTAATCATTTAATGTATAAGTAAAAAAACAACAACAAATGCTAGTGGGTTGTTGTTGTTAGAGCCAAAGTGATGTGACCAGCAGCCAAAATAAGTAAAATAAAATGATAATTTTGTTATGATGTAAGTAAGCTAATTTTAGCATCATAGACATAATTTTTTTTTCCTTTTGGCATTTTTACTTGAGAAATGACTAAGTGATTAATGGATTACATAAATTGTAACGGACTGACTTTCTGTCAATAGACTAATCCAAATGACTTATTTGGATTATCTTCCAAATTTATCTTACTCACTTTTATTTTTATGTCTGAGCCCTGAGAAGAGGATCAGCTCTGAAATTTCTGACTGAAAGTGACATGGCAGCAGTTTACTGTTCCACACATTAAAACATGAGACTTGTATGATTTGTTCTGTATGCATTAGGGCCCACACAGCCTCAACATACAGTACATTATAAGACAAGAATCACAGAGTAGGAAGAGCCCAGCAAACTCACGGTCGGTTGGGATCCCTGTAACCCAGCTCTGGTACCACAGGGCGGACTCGGCTCAGTTGTCGCTGTGAGCTCACACGTGGCTGACGACCTTGTGGGCGGGTCTAGCTCCTGACCCCAGATCAGATTGAGGTTACTTGCGTTTTACACCCCAGTGCCCTACCTATGGTGCATTAATCCTCAGGTCGTATTCTCTAACGCGGTGCGTAAATCTGTGGGCTGAAAGGCTGACCCACGCTCTCCTTCAGTACCAGGTGCTACTCCGTCCTCACTGTTAGTCTGTTAGCGACAAGAAACAATTGGCTTTTTTTTGTGTGTGTGTGTGTGTGTGTGTGTGTGTGTGTGTGTGTGCTTGATCTTCAGGAGGAAACGCAAGGTCTTCCACGCTGTAAAGTTGCCATCATTATATATCGAGTAATCCATTCAGGCTGTATACTGAACATTTGTATGCAGTGAAGGTATAAATGTATTCTGCATTGCTGACTGCCCAACCTGTGACACTGAGCAGCAATGGCTGAGTGGAAATGTTTCAGTGTTGATACTGTTTACTTCAAATTCAATGCTGCCTTCTGTCATCTTTCTATGCTGCATGAAAGCACATTTTTCTATGTAAGAGAGGAAAATATTTTCAACATCTGTGTGGCTTTTGCTGACTGCCATTGATGTCTGTGTAGAGATGCTGTTTTTGTATTGAATTTGCTACCATACAAGATTTTCTAAAGGCGTGAAAGGTACACAGGCAGGATAAGTTGTAGTGTGGATGTTAAGAAATTAAGTGTGTTTATATGGAGGGCTGGGCAATATATTGATATTATATTGATATCATGATCATCTGGGATTTTGGATATCAATATATCATGATATGTTTTTTATTGATTTTACAGGCTGCCTTACAGTAAAAAGATGCAATTTTCTGAACTTGATCTATTATTTGCCCCTACCTATTCATAATATCCACATTATTAACTGATTGATTATTTATCAAAAATCTCTTGTGTGTAAATATCTTATGAAAGCACCAACAGTCATCGCTACGATATCATCACAATATCGATATCGAAGTATTTGATCAAACATGTTGTGGTATTTGATTTTGTCCATATTGCCCAGCCCTAGTGTGTGTGTGTGTGTGGCATAGACAGAAAGAAGAATTTTTATGTATGTGCACAGTGTAAATGCATCTGCATGAATATATGTTTTTGTTTTTGAGCTAAGAGGAGAAAGAGAGCATGTGTGTTGTGCTGTGCACTTATCATAAAACAGCCCTTTAGCCAAGGTGTGACAGTGTTTACTGCTCCCTTGCTTTTAGCAGATATCCATCGTTACCTCTGTGTTATCACCCTGCTTATTATTCATTCACAAACAACACACGGGCGCACACACACACACTCACGCACATAAGAAATTAAAGCACATAAACAAGGAAACCGCCCCCTATACTCAGTCCAATTGACACACTCAGTTTAGCTTTGTAAGAGGTTGTGCGAGTTCGCATGCGCATCTGCGAGTGTGTGCGTGCACGTGCCTGAGTGTGTGTGTGTGTACGTGCCCAGTAGACTGAGTTATGAGCGTGAACAGAGTGAATGGTATTTGACCATGTGCATTGTGCTTTATGAGATGAGCAGGCTTTAATGACTCTGTCACCAGTAAATGGGCTCTGATTTGTAGCACAGCTGTCGTTCCACACTCTGATCAACTCAGGCCTTCTGGTGATACAACACACACACACACGCAAACACACACACACGTACAAACACACACACGCACACACATTGGCAAATATTCAGCACACACCCACACCTAAACATCCATATTAAACCATACATGCTCATAGTGGGGTTCATGTAGATTGGGATTCTGGCACAAACAGTCTCATTAACTCGTGTTGTCGATACGGGTCTAAGTAATTGCAATCTGAGGTCTAATCAGAGAGAAATTACTGCCGTTCAGATGCAGGCAGCAGTCAGACATTAGATCTCAAATCCAATCAATGCACCTATTCCTCAGAGGGACCTGCGATCTATGCATGTTATGGATGGGGCGGATTTGATTCCATTGTTTTTGATATAGCACAGATTGAGTTCTGATATTCATGGACACGCCGAGCAGGTGAAGCACAGCGGCTGCGGAGGGAGCAGCGGGGTTGGGGGGGGTGGAAGCCGGGTTCAAACTCCACGCGGCCGCCCTGCTGAAGTGTCCTCGAGCAAGACGCTGCATCCCTACCAGCTCCAGGAGCGCGGCTGTGTTGCTGAACATGTGGTGTTAGGTGAGGGAAAGGAGAATTTCCCTACGGGGATCAATAAAATATCACAGTGGTGAAGTGTTGTGAGGTTGGTAATATCTTCCTTGGCTTGGGGGAGGGTTTGGTTCAGGTTTGAGGAGGAATGTTAATCTGGTTGTCACACAAATGGCGCAGGCATCAACACACGCACACTTGCCTTATCTGCATGTAAATCTAAAACACATCACTGCTGTCAGGTGATTTGTTTTGACAGTAATTAAAGGATTACATGCTCTTTTGTATGCCTTGAAAATGTCATAACTATTGTGCTTCTAAAACGTGCAAAAATAAATGACATGTAAAATACATTTTTCTTAATTGTTGGAAAAATGACTTTTTTCAGTTTGATTGAACAGTTTGATTCAAAATTCCTGTTCCAATTTTTTAAAACAGAATAGTGATTTAAAATAGATGTCTCAACATCTCATGAAATGGAGATGTCATAACATGATATGAAAATGAATCGCATAAATGATAAGTATTAATACATGGTGAAAGATAATCGATGCAGTATTGCAAAAAAAAAAATAATATTGCAATACTCAGCTGTATTGATTTTTGATTTTTTTTATTGCTACTTTTCTTCCTGCCAGGTGTTGGGATGAAGCATTGTTGTTATAACCTTCCACCAGCAGATGTCCCTGTTGCAAAGTGTTTCCTGGGCCTGACTGGCTCAGAGTCCACAGTATTTTCAACCTTTTGCTCTGTGCCAGCCAGCCCTCTCCCCTCTTCATACACACTGCATTAACTTAGAGACATTCAAACCCTTCCACTGATCTCCGTCTTATTTACGTGACATATTCACATGCTGAAAATGCAACAGGTGCGCCCGTTGCACGTCAGGGAAATGTCAGCGCAATTGTACGAGGGCTTGTTGGATAATCCATGACAGTGATTTTGAAATGATTTTCCTTCTCGGCGCTCCGTGCTCGCTGTCTCTCTCCGCGTTCTTCCTGCCTGTCTCTGACTTCGACTCCCTCGCTCTCTCGTCGTCTCCTCTCTGTTCATTTGGCGGAAAGCTGTAGCAGCAATTCCACTCGTGTATGCTGCACCTTGTTGACTTTAGCCTCATTAGAAGGCCAAATGAATATGACGAGTTGTGACATTAGGCTACAGCTGGAACAAATGGGCAAGCTGCTCACTCTCCAGCCTGGCCAATTTCTCTCTCTGTCTCGCACACACAAACACACACTCGTACATGCGCGCACTTATTTTTTCGGGGGTGGA
>OMLF01010094.1:0-25159 GCA_900302615.1 Holocentrus rufus
CTAAGCATTTTGACCAGCAGTACTTACACAATGCCAAAAGGACTTTGCGTTTTGGTGGCACTGACTACTTACATGAGAAAATAATTTACTTTTGAGCACATGAGTTAACTGTTTTGGGAGAGATATGACCTTTTGCTGGTAAGCCATGGTGTTGTGCTGAACCGTACATGCTATTTTGACAAATGCACCTAGAGCTTTGAGAATGTACTTTCTGTTTCAAGAAATGAGCCAAAGCAATCGGGAAAGAACTTTGCATTTTGGTGGCACTGACTATTTAAATGGGAAAAGGATTTACTTTTGGCACATGAGTAAACTGTTTTGGGAGAGATATGACCTTTTGCAGGTGAGCTATGATGTTTTGCTGAACCATAAGACTATTTTGCCAAATGCGCCTAGAGTTTTGAGAATGTAATTTCTGTTTCAAGAAATGAGCCAAAGCAATCGAGAAAAACTGTAACTGTCAATGTGCCTTTATATTACTTCAACATTGGGATGTGCGTGTGTGTGTGTGTGTGTGTGTGTGTGTGTGTATACATGTGCCAGCCCTTTCATGATGTCTGTGAGTGTGTATTTCCTGAAACAAATTAAATATGCAGTGCAATTAAAAAATATGCAATCTGCAGTGGAAACAAGTGGGATTATCTCCTCTCACTGGCAGATTTTTTTACCAGGTTCATGTGTGTATCATGTGAAACGGTCGGGGCGTCTCATAACGGCGAGCGTGTGTCTGTGTGTCACAGAATCCCAAGTCGTCCATCATGTCAGCGGAGAAGAGAGCTCGTCTGAGGAGTAATCCAGTCAAAGTGCGCTTTGCAGAGGAGGTGGTGGTCAACGGGCACACTCAGGTGAAGCTGCTGTTTGACACAACATCTTGGCCGCTGTTATAAAGACACACACACTGCTGTGTCATGACCGCCATTTCAGCATCTCATACATGTTTTTTTTTTTTATCAACAATTCAATTTAACATTTTTAAGCCCAAATCTTTTCTTTTCTTCTAAAGTATGGAAAAACATAAGATAACAGAATTACATAAACATTTTTAAAAAAGACATTGACAAAAAAGTTTACAATATTCTGTTAGATCAACGATTGAGTTTTTTTTTTCTAGAGGCATGAATAGATCAATTCAAAGCATTTCACATTGATTGAGGCTGAAGTCAGAGCGATTCATTCTGTATCTTTTAGCAGATCGATGCCGTTGAATCGGCAGAATTCATAATCAATTGTAACGATTCATTCATTGATGGGATGATTGAATCGTTACACCCCCACTTCTGCTCATTCTCTGTTTGGTCTCAGTTTCTAAGCTGCCAGATGCTTCTTCCTCTCCCCCCTTTTCCTTTTCTCACGTGATATTGATTCCCGCCTTGATGCATCTCGCTTCTCTCCATCAGGGAAACTCTCTTCTCTTCCTGCCCAACGTTCTGAAAGTCTATCTGGAGAACGGACAGACCAAGGCCTTCAAGTTTGACAACACCACCACTGTAAAGGTAGGCATGACGCACACGCTAGACAATGAACCTGTTGTACATTTTAAAGCAATGTAGGGTAATTCTGACATTTCTGAATATTTCTGTCATCCGTAAGAAATGGGATTGAAGAGGGCGGGGGGTGTGATCAGGCTCTTCTGTCCATCAAACATAAAATCTTGGGTAACATCTAAAATAAAGAAACCTTTATTTTTCTTTTTATTGAACTTGGAGGGAGATGCATCTTTGCACTTTTCCAGTGATTAAAAATTACACTGATTGGCCTAGTAGCAGTTATATAAGTAAAGGCAAAAAAATACTCAATTGGTCAATTACAAGGATTGGTAAAGAATTGCAAGTAAATTGCAAGGATTGCCCTGATGGAGAAGCTGTTATTTAAGGTGAAAATTTCACGCTCTGAGAGGACATAATCATTATGCCATTGTTCCAATATTGAATTTGAATGGAGGATGAGTGGAGGGATGATGCGTATTGTTGCTGATTGGCCCAAGAGCTGAGTGCATCATTCATGAAGGACCACATGTTTACTTGATTGACCCTGCTGTTGATCCTGGTGCACAGGGCCATTTTTCAGTCTTGACAAAGGCAACATTTATATTTCAATTGCCTTAAAATCTGCCTATTTTTTATCATGTATACAAAAACATCATACCATAGTATTAACACAGATCATACCAGATTCTTTTAACCAATTAATCACCAAAATTGTATATTTGCCATGTAAGTTTTCAATAGCAATATGCTTTGTGTCAGAACAGAAATGAGTACTCATCTCAGTGATTTTACTGATAAGACAGCTAGATATAAAATCAGAGGAGCATGGCTAAAAGCATATATCGTAGTTGTTCTCAAATATTTTCTCTGAGTGAAAAGTTGTCTAGGGGCGAATTTCTCCTGCTTATATTTCAGGCGTGTGTGCCCAGCCAAAAGAGAGAGCCAACTAAGAGGGGAATTGAATTTGACATTCTGCCATCAACAGGCCGGGGTGAAGTTTGTTTGTCTAATAGGGTGCTAACTGTTGGTTTTCCATCATTCCAGGACATTGTTGTGACTCTGAAAGATAAGCTGTCCATCCGGGCCATCGAGTACTTTGCCCTGGTGCTGGAGCAACAGTACAGCATCACAAAACTGCTGCTGCTGCATGAAGAAGAGCTCATACAGAAGGTGAAGAGTCATACACCAGGGATCACACTGGGCTGCAGACATCCTAACACTACCATCAAAATTTCACCTCCAAGTCATACTGCTTCTAAAAAGTACAATTGAGAAACACACCCTCTGATAGTTCAGGTTTGTACCATACAGTGGTGTATGCTACTCCATATGAGTGAAATAGATCCTCGAAGTTTGGCTAGTCAGCTTTCCCTGTTGTGAGAACGAGCGCTGCACCAGGAGTGGTCTGGATCTGGCCCAGCAAACAACATGATTTCAAGCGGCGCCCCAAAGCTGAAAAAATGTTTTGAAGGATGCACAACAACACACATTTGTCTGGGACTCATTATCGATGCTCTTCTCCAGCCCCCTTGCAGGCTAGCTGGTGGAGCTACTTTGTTTCTGTATCACAGCTCCCCTCCGCTCTGCATGCTTGTTTACACACCTGGCAGGTGAAGCCATTGAACTGTTGTTCACGCATGCTGATGCTTTACGGCTTGTGTCCCCACCAGGTGGTGCAGAAGAAGGACTCCCATGACTACCGCTGTCTGTTCAGGGTGTGTTTCATCCCCAAAGACCCTGTGGACATGCTGCAGGAAGACCCCTCTGCCTTCGAGTACCTCTTCCTACAGGTCAGACAGGGTGATTCCCTTCTCTGCAGGGCTCATTTCTATCTTTCTCCTTCTCTGTCCATCTGTCTTCAAGCCAGAGACATTCATTTCTTCATTCTCTCACCTATCCTTGTTCTTTTTGGCAACACATAACAGATGAGTGTTTCATCTACCAGTGCATCAAACACTGCATTTAAATGATGTCCATAGCTGCTTCCTGTTTTGTGAAACTGGAACTTCAGTATCTCTCTGATAATAGTTTTAAACAGCCCCAATCTGTTTTAATATGAATATTTACTGTTTCATAATATTCTGCTGGAAAATGTTTATAGTTGTTTGGGTTAACTTCGAACTTAGCCAGCTCAAGCTAGCTTAAGACTTCATATCAACCTTGGATGACGAGCCCTGGAGGTTTTATTTGCATATTACTACTGCAGCAGGGGAGCCGCTTATGTCATTTTGATTTATTGTTCTACCTGGAGCCTTCGCCTCCTGCTGGGTTTGTTTGTGTTGTACAAATGGCTTGGACAGTTAAGAGTATCCCAGTGTTAGTTTATGTGTAATTATGCTCAGGAGTGGTGCGTCATGCAGCGTGTATGTGCTAATACATAATGTGTATATGCACAGGTGTGTTATTGTATTTGTGAATTCACACATTACAGTTACACAGCGGTGTGCTCACGTGCTTTATGTCAGTTATGCATCACACTGTAATAATGTGTGTTTCCAGAGTGTTGGGGACGTGCTGCAGGAGCGTTTTGCAGTGGAGATGAAGTGCAACACTGCACTGCGCCTCGCTGCCCTGCACATGCATGAGAGACTAGATACCTGTGGGCAGACCAGGACCTCTATCAAGAGCATAACGTGAGTCATGTATCTATATATATACTGTATATGTGTGGGTGTGTGTGTGTGTGATCATTCTAGGATCACAAGAATATTGTTAGGTCACCATAGCTCTGACTCTTGCACTCTTTATTTTAGGTTTCATATAATTTTGGTGATGTAGGAATTTGAGCTTGTTCTACTATTGCACTCTTTGTAATTTGCCCTGGATAAGGGCGTCAGCGAAATGCCCAAAATATAAATGTAATGGAAAATGTTTTGCGTGTGTCCACAAGGGTGTGTGTTTGTCCTATTTTTGTGTGTGAATCATCATGTGATGTGCATCTAGTTGGTGTGTGACATGATTGGCCCTGCTTGTGTAGACTCTCTCTCTCTCTCTGTCATTTCGGATTCACAAACTCCTTCACACCTGCACACAATTACAAACACAAACACAGATCCGATGTTTATACTCTGCACTAATGTGCGTGTTGTCCTGTCCTCTGCGTGTGGTCGTGACAGGAAGGAGTTTGGCCTGGACAGCTTCATCTCGCCCACGCTGCTGAGCAACATGAGGGAGAAAGACCTGAGGAAAGCCATCAGCTATCATCTCAAAAAGATCCAGTCCCTGCTCGAGCCACGCCAGAAGGTAGATAGAGACCGAGGGATGAAAAGAAGAGGTGGCGGGACGAGTAATGATAGTTAAATAGTTGCTGTAGGGCTCTCTTTAGCTGTCACCCCAGTCACTGCTGGGGCCCTGGGGTTTAGAGGGGTAGTGATATGAATGGTGAACTGACAGCAAAGTGGGAGAGAGATAGATGGTGTGTGTGTTTTGGGGGGTGATAGAAAAGGGAAGGTCTCGCCCCGGGCTTGAATAATGTTTCTGGGAATATGAATGGAGAATATTTTTCAGAGGGCGGCAAAGGACATTTGGTTAATTCTGTCTGTCTGTCTTTGTGAATGTGCTTTCCTTTTTTCCTTCTTTCTTTCTTTCTTGACTGTGGTGTTTCAGGTAATCAATGCTACTCAGGCGCGGCTGGCCTACCTCACTCAGCTGGGAGAACTCATTTCCTATGGGGGACGGTCCTACACAGCTACTATGATGGTAAGAGCTGAGAGCCTGATGTGTGCCATGTAACCGCAATGTCCTGGTTTAAAAGTCTAGCCTGGGAACTTTGTCCCTTGTCACCCCCCTCCCCTCTTTATCAAATAAAAACAAGCTTAACACTCCAAAGAGGTTGTAGAGAGCTTTTACAAAATTAAATATGCTGTCAGCTGTAAATCCTCCTCAGCACAACAGGCTCAACACATCCAGTTAATCACAAGTCTAGTCTCAAGTCAGGTCCTGTCAAAATAAATTTACACATCTACTTTTGAACTTGTGACAGCTTCACACCTCAGTTGCGCTATGCCCTTTTCCCTTGTTGTCTTTCCTTACCTTTCTAACCCTGTATTCCTTTCTCTCAACTTTATATTCTCAACTATCCTTCTTGCCTGTCTTCTCTCTCTGTCTCCATTTGCACATTCCCATCCATTGATCCCTGTCCTCTAATACCCCTCAATTACCTCATCCTTTCTCTTTTTTCTACATTTTTTATTTCATTCTCACTCTCATCCCATCTCCTCCTCCCCCTTGTTCTTCTTCTCTTTCCACATCCCTTCAGCTCCAGGACAGGGAGGCACTTGTCAGCCTGCTGGTGGGAGCGAGGTACGGGATGAGTCAGGTCATCAACCACAAGCTCAACGTGATCTCTACACTGGTCGAGTTTAGCAGCATCAGCAGAGTGGAGCTGCTCTCCGAGTCTGACAAAGTCAGCCTGCTTCGCATCTCACTGCACGACATGAAGGTATGGAAAATCATGGATAGATGGACATGGAGACTGTAGGCTCAGTTAATCATCAATATTTCAGGCAGTCATGCATTGACACAGATACCGTAATGGATATTCACTCACCACACTATATTCACACCAAAACTCATGCTACAGCATATATAGGTCAAACATTTCTCCTCCAATGCACAAATAGTATGCAGCTTAAGGGATTGTGCAGTAGCTATATAAAAAAAATCACTGACTCAAAGGTAATTGATTGTCCCTCTCTCTCCCTCTCCATCCCCTCTCCTCCCTTACCCTCTGGCTTTAATCATACCGCTTTACCTTATTCTCTGCAATACCATTCATTCCTCAGCCATTTGCCTTACTGATGGACACTCTGGCAGCCAAAGACTTAGCATGCCTGCTAGGAGGTTACTGCAAGCTCCTTGTGGATCCCACTGTCAATGTCTTCCGTCTGGGGCGCCCCAAAATCAGGGTGCACCGGATTCCTGCTGAGGAAGGTGTGTGTGGGAGGTTCGCCGTAATACAGGGCGTGTGCTATGAGTCCCTATCAAGTGAGCAAAAAATGTTTAACTAAAATTATTCACTTTCTAGCTTTGGCCATTTCATAGACCTTTGTATCACTTCACGATGTGCTGACGCACATCATCAGTCAGTATGGGTACAGTTAGAAAAGCTATTGATACTACACTATCAAATTCCAAAATCTATTTTCCTCTAACAACTGACTGACAAACTGGTATGCTCTCTGTGCCTGTTTCTGGTGTTTGTGTTTATGTGATGTTATTAGGTTATGTATCACGCTGCTGTAGTGACTCAGATGACACATCAGATGAGGACTACCCAATGGATTCCCAGACTAGCAAGCGCCCTGACCCAGCGAGCCAAGACTGGGAGGAAAGGAGGAGAGAGGAGGAGGAGAAGAGGAGAGAGGAAGAAAGGAAAGAGAGAGAAGAGCATGAAGGAAAACAGGAAGTGAAGATAATAGTGACAGCAGAAGGTAAGGAGTACAAGGGAATAAAGGAAGGTGGAGCAACAGGAATTGGTCTGACTAAAATTAGTGGACTGGATGAAGAAATGAGCCTGGGGTCCACCTGGTACCACACTGACCCACGAGTCACCAGCAGCTTCTCCAGCTTGTCCAGCGGTTCCTTGAGTGCTGCCCTGGAGGAGAGCAACACCGCAGCCAAAGATCCATCTCGTATGGAGGCGCTCCGTGGAGCACATCCAGCTGAGGGACTCTCCACCCTGGATGTCCACCACCCATACCTCCTGGAGCCACAACGCCGTCAAGGACAGGCTGCTACCGGCCAATTGCGGCCCACCAATCTCAATTACCGTGGCAATGACAACTCCTGCCTTTGCTTTGCTGAGCTCTCCCAAGCTGACTTCCTCCCCAGCCCACCCGAAGCCACCAGTGATGACGATGATGAAGACGAGGAAGAGGAGGGGATGGAGGAACTAAGGCGCATTTCTAAGATCCCCAGTTCAAGAGATTTGAGACTGATTGATAGCACACCCTTCCAGAGATCACCCAATAAGAAAATGAAAAAGATCCCTCCCAAAGTCCCATTAAGGTCAAGTTCAATCCCCGGGCATAAAGCAACGCATGCTGAGAAGCGCCTTTCCAAGGAGGATGAGGGTCTATTCCTGACACCTTCACCCAACCCCAAACCAGCTCTGGTGGTCAAAGAGAGCGCCTCAGAGTCTGAGGATGAGTTCTTTGATGCACAGGAGAGATTTACTCCCCCAGTTCCAGATCTCTCAGGTTTGTCTATACCATGATTATTACTGACTTTTTCCCACATGAAGAAGATCATTTGTTGTTGCTGGGTTTTGAGAAGTTCCTTCATTAATGGTTGCATTCTTCCATTGCTGTTATATGATGTTGTGGAAAGTAGGTGAAAACACTGACATGTTGATGTGATGAAAAGGTGTGGGAACTTATTCTGTCATTGCCTTAATGCCTCTTTCTTTCTCCCTTTTTTTCTTTTTATTCATCTTTTTGTCTCACAGAGGCAGAGCTGGCTGACAGGCGGAATGCCAATCGCTTGAGTGGCACTTGGAACGGCCTTCCCACTGTGCCAGAAAAAGAGCCGTCCTCACCCCTGAATAATAAAACTGCACCATCTGAAAACAATAATCAAGTGGAGAGTCTTAAAGCCCCTGCAAAGCCCCTTACAAACCAACAGCCCAGCCCTCCACAGCTATCTCAGAAAACTGAAGTTAAGGTTAAACCGCCGTTGGCACCCAAGCCCCAGCTGCTTCCCAAACCTCAGATTATTCCCCCTAGGTCTCCCCAGCATGGGCGTTCTTATGCCCACTGCAATGGGGACACGTCTGGACGCCTCTCTTCTGAGTTGCTGGAGATGGAGCCGGACACCATGGAGTTTAAGTCTGTCACTTCTGGAGCAGGGGGACTGCCTCTGTCCTCACCCCTGATCACAGCAGTGCGGCGCAGCCAGCAACCACTACCCAGAGCAGCACCCCAGACCGAGGAGAAGAGCAAGAGAGCAGAAAGTAGCCCAAAACAGGATAACCGTCCAGCACAGGAGAATGGAGCAACTGTTGTTTCCAAAGACAACGTTTACATTTCTGATGAAAAGGAAACTCCTAAAGTTGAGGAAAAAAACAACAAAGTTGCCCAATCCGCAGAAGAGGTGCAGGAGTGGGTAAATGGAGGAGAGGTTGGAGTCACAAAAAAGCCAACAAACCTGCCCTCTATTCCTCTCTCTAATTCAGGTACAAAGCTTGTCCTCCCCCCTCCAGTATCTCCCAAACCCACTTCTCCCACCAGTCTCCACCCCTTGTCACTTCCTGCTAGCTCGCCTGTCTCCCCAACTGATCCAGTCAAAGGGATCTTTAAGGATGGCATCAGCCCGCCAAATGGCATCCATCCTTGGAGCAACCGCAATGGTATCATCCAGTCTGGACCCAGGAGGGTCTCTCTGAGCCATGAGAGCTTGTCACCCAAAAACACAGAGGCCCCTCTCACACTCACCACTTCCCTCACCTCAACCTCTGCCAAAGGGGTTGGGGACCTGGAAAACAGGGAGCCAGGGAGGTCTGGGTCAGGATCAGACCTGAGGACCAGTTCCTCCAGCCTAGGAGGCAGACTCCCAGCCTCAGCCCTGAGGGGGAGGATACAGGCCCTCCCTTGGTATATGACCCGTTCTCAGGAGATTCTAGGCACTTTGGACTATCCCTCCACCAGCTCCATCAATGGAGACACATCTGGCTTTGGCTCTGGTTTGTCTGTAGCTAGTGGAGTATCTGACCTGAACAAGACTCCTGTCAAGGATAAAGAGACTGTCGCCTCAAAAGCAGGAGGCAAAGGGAAGATTCTGGAGGATGGAGCTGAGGTTGTCATAGCAACCATCAAAGAGGCTGAAGAAGTGACTTCGCACATGAAGAAGGCCAATGGGACAAACGGCTCACACCCTAATCTAAGTTTCAAAGAGAATGGTGCACATAGTGGCAGCGTTTCCTCTGAACAGCCGCAGTCACGGCCCCACTCAGCAGTGGGGTTGGGAGGCGTGTCCAGCCTGCCCATAGGAGGTGACTCTCCGTCCTCCTCAGTGGCAGAGAGCACCCCTCCACAGCAGCACCGGGAGGCCTGTGGCTGCCGCACTGTCTATGCCAACTGTTTCAGCGGTGACACAGAGGATGGTGTCGGCTTTGACGAGGAACTCACCATTTACGAGTTCTCCCGCCGCACACGCCCCAAACCCGCCCGACCCACACCTGTCCCTTCTCCTACATCACCCTCTGTCAACCCCAACGCCAACATCCTGTCACTGCTTAGGGACAACCCTCGGCCCCTCTCCATGCTTTCTACTGCATCCTCTGAACTCAGCCCTCTTGTTTCACGTCCCGTCTCACCCACGCCTCCAGTCGGCAGTCCACTTCGTTCCCTTACGAACAAACGCTATGGGGGGCTGAAGGGAGGGTTTGCCTCCCTGCGTCAAGATATAGATCAACTATTACTGGTCTTAGAGAGGGGAACAACTGAGCAACCACAACCAACTACATGTCAAGACTCAATCCAGGATGGTACAGTCATACAGACAGGATCTGAGCTCTCAAATCAAAACGGAAGTGAAGGCAGTACAGTCCCAGGCCTAAATTGTACAGGGGCGAACCCTGCCCCCATGACAGAAGCTGAAAGGAGTCTTCTCCAGGCAGAGGCTCGACGATTAGCATCTGGGTGCCAACGGGCCACACGTGTAGGCTGGGCTCCTGATGAAGCACTGCGTTCTTTATCTAACAGCTTCAGTGCCCTGGTGCAGCTGTCAGCAGCGTGCCTGCAGACATATCCCTGCCCCGGCTGTAACATCTGCCGTAACTTAAACCTGTTCCACACAGATAAGGAAGATGATGGCCAAGGAGCCATGGACAAGCTGAAGGAGATAGTGGGTCTGTATCGGGAGTTTGTTGGGGCTGTGGAGACGGCTGGAACTGGGAATGGGGCCGGGAGCAAAGGTGTGGGCCTCAGTGGGTCTGGGCAGGGCCAGGGAGAAGGTGAGGGGGTGAGGCTACTGGCCAAACGCTGCACCGTGCTCATCTCCTCTGTCTTTGCGCTCACACAGCTCTTCCGGACACGCTTACCAGACACCTCGGACACGCCCAGCCACGTACCTCTCAACTTTTGACCTCTGAACTTTTACCCCCTAGCAGCCCACTGACCCTAGAGACGAGACAAGAGGAAACATAGCACAGAGGGATCTGGTGTGTGACCCCTATGTTCTTGTACAGTAAGTGCCATGCACACCACAGCACACAGACATAAACATGCTTAACACAAATCCACACAAAAAATACACACACCAAACCTCCACATGAAGAGAGGGACTTCTTCTTGGACGCATATGGACTATGCATTTGTACATATGAATTTTATAACTATCTTATAACTCTCTTATTTTATGATACGATATGTGTATGTATGTAAGGATGACTTATCCATGTATGTATTTATGTATTTATTTTTAAAATGTTTGCACCATGGTCTGTGCTGTGCAGGTCTCTGGTGGAAAAACCTATGGATGTCACTGGAATTTTTATTTTTTCCTTCTTTTTGAGACAGTATTATGTTATTCTTTGCTGCTTTAAAGATTCCTCACCTCCACTTAAAGGTGTAATCTGTAAATTGTCATTTTTCAAGTTTAAATAAATTTTACTGAAAACAAACAGGAAATATAATCACAGTACTATATCACACTTTCAACAGAATGAACCACTTTGGTTTATATGTGTAGGGGTAGATACTTTTTAAGGTGTAGCTAAGCATTTTTCAAGATTACAGTTCAGTTACATCTAAATGGAAAGGGATACAAAACTATACTACGTCAAAACAGGGAGAGCACTTTCGACTGTTACAGATTGCACCTTTTTAAGACACACTAACCTTGTGTAAAGTGTTTGTTTCTGTCCCACCCCTGGCTCCTGACTGACTTTTGGTGAATGCTTTTTAAAAAAAATCCTCCAGTAACCCAAACTTATGCAGTACTAATCAACTATTCATCCAAAGGACAAGATATATTTTTTTCCAGGGTGGGTTGTGTGGGTGGGGCCCGGGGAACAAAACAGAGAGGATCTTATTTATGTAGTTTGTAAAAAAACAAAGAGAAAAAAATTTTTGACAAGGCACAAGGCTGACTGTTAAACTTTCTCCAGATGTAGCAAAGATCCAAAGTCTTTAAACACTGAGCCACAACTGTTATTCCCCACTACGGTTTCCTCTAGGGCACACCAACTAACTAAAAAAACATAATGACTGACAGATTGATTGACTGCTGTATGCTGGAGTCAGAACTGTAGATATACATTTATATCTCTGTCTATGTTAATGTCCTCTTCTATCTCGACCTTAGTTTATGGCTATGCAAACATAAACACTTCACCCCCACATGCCATTCTCTTGTTTTGTTGTGCTAACATTAAAAACAACAATACCTACATTATGTTTGATAGTCTGATTATATTCAGTGTTTTTTTCTTTGGAATGTTGGCCTTTGTCTTGGTTCTAGAATACCTACCGCATTATGGATTGCAACATTCTGCACAGTTGCATGGCATTAACATTTGTCAGTATAAAGACTCCTGTCAGTATTGATGTCTGTGAAATTGTCAGTAAAAGGATTGCACGATCAGTTTGCTGATGTACAGTATCCACCAATCAGCTCGTCTGTATCATGTGACATCAACTCATTTTATTAGCCATCCAATACGGAGAACTTACTGTAGCCATCTATGACAAGAAGGTAATTATGCCAAATTAGTCAGCAGTTGCTTATATAAACACAGTAATGAGATTATTTGAGATAGACTACTTAAGTGTGCAGAGACAGCTGGTGAGGAGCTAGATCACTTAGTTAATCTTCCAGACTGATGATTGAGGGAAAAACATTTAAGGTGGTTACTCTTAAGAGTAGGAAGGCAGGTCTTTTGCGTGAGTGTTCAGAGCTTCCAGATACCACGGACACCATGTCCAGTAGCTGTCTCCATCGCCACATCATAACATCAAGACATATGTAATATGTAGGTCTCAGGATCATCTCCAGTTGTTCATCAAGCAGGCCTAATTAGCAAAAACAGTGCCTGTGTCATCCATGAATTTTCCTTTCCTGTAGGTAGAGGTGTAGCAAGAGCATTTCATATTCAAGGTGATAGTGTTTTTACATGAGCAGTCACTTTTCCTTATCCCATGTACAATGACATTGATATACCAAGAAATGTACTGTTTGGAAATAAATTACGCATTGACCGTATGATGTTGGATGTGTGGGTGTCTGGCTGTACAGTACAATCACTCACCTTTATTGAGTCTTGAAGTGTGTCACTGCAATTTTACAGACTAACAACCATTTCTTTTTAGCCTCCAGATAAAGAGCCTGCTCATTTACACTGATTTAAGAGCTGCCATTCCAGTCCGACACTGAACCTAAGGGTAAATATTTCAGCAGGGGCACAGAGAGTGGGCTATTCAAAGATCAATCCCAGCAGTGTAAATAGCCTCACTGTGTGCCCTGTGTACAATCTCTGCACTAGTGACCATACTGTTAATAAGGATTACTATGGGATTGTTTTCCCAGTAGTTGTCCACTATACTTCCACGAAGCCATTAAGTGTTGATCTTGTATGTGACATCAGGATTGCATGTAGGACTTTCCCTTCATATACTCGAGCTGTGTCTTGACTAGAGCTCTTTCCTCTTCCCTTTCTAAACTAATTCCAGTCCGGGTCTTGAGATCCATTCCTGAATAATTGAGTTGCACGTAAAACCCAAATAAACATTGCATATGGAACGGTAAAAGACATGTTTGGCATGGTGAAAAGGAACATATTTGAACTAAGCTGAGAGGCTTTGCAGCTAGAACAGGTCAGCTCTCCCCGGTCCCCATGTCAGATTGCCCTTAATCTGATCATTATCTCCACAGTCTGACTTCTTGACACAGTAATCTAGAAAGTCCCACTGTCCCCTGCCAAACATGTACAAAGCGTGGCCTGACAGTGCAGCCCTGGCTGCAAGAGCCATTTCTCTAATGAAATGCATAGCAGAAATAGAAAAGCTTGGAACTGCACATTGTCCTAAAGTATATGCTGCTTAATCAGTCATTGTGATCCCACTGTTACTGTTACTGTTCTAGTCTTCAATGCATTACTAGAGTGGTGACATTTTTGTGTGATTCATTACGAGGCAGGGATTACATGCATACTTGGGCAAGAGCAGGCCAAGTATTAAGACACTGCATAGCGTAAGGGATGACTCATAAGGAAGGGTACTAGCACAAAGGTCACAAGGCTCGCATAGAACAGAAGCCATTTGCTTTTATAAAACATATGGGTGTCATTACAAATGAATAGCAAAAACATAAATTGCTGTCAATATTTTATTGTTGAATTAGGCCTACTCTTGCTCCATTGTAAAATATGTGACGATTGACAGTTCCGTCACCAAAAACATCATCAATGTACTGGTGACATTTTTAATTTAATGTTCCATTTTCTACATTTCATTGGGTGACAGTAGTTAATTCAAATTTTCATAGCGATTTGATGTGCTTTGACACAGTGGTAATTACAAACAGCATTATCTTGACGCTTGTCCCACTTTTCAAAACCAATACAAACTTGTTCTTTCAAAGAGGAAACCCTAGAAAATCCTAAAAAGATCTCATCAAAGACGGTATATTTTGGACAGAGGAGCTGAATAGAACTGAGGAAAGAAATAGGCCAAGTGGTCTATATACATGGCAGCTTGTTTTTTTTGTGCCACTGAACATTACCCTTTCCTTTCCCTCTCTCTGCACCATCAACGTTCAGTCTCCCACACTCAACTGCACTCAAGGCACCACCCACCCCCCAGCCCTCGCTCTCTCTCTCTCTTTCCAGCATGCTCTCAGTGTCCAAGCAGCATGCCTTCCCTCTCTGAACTGTCATATCCAGAGAGAGCCGCTGCACGGCGACCGCCTCTACTCAAGCTTGAAATCTGAGCCCATTATGTCAGCAGAGCTTATGGGTATGGAGGAGAGCAAGCGTGAGAGAGATACAGATAGAGAGAGAGAGATACTGGTAGAGATGAAATATGGTGCAACTTAAGTTAATAAAGCAAAAAAAAAACAAAACTGGTAGCTCTCTCTTTTATAGTTCCACATGAGGAACAAATAACCAAAAATATTCTGATATACCCATAATAAAGTGCGAGCACTTCGTGTGGTATTCTTTGTTGCACTACAGGCCTAAATTAAATAAATGAAATATTATTTGTCTCCTTTTGCATGCCCAATTCACTATAAAAAGCAACAAGATCCAGGTGTGTTACATAACTGTATGTTTTACTCACATATACACCAATGGGCACTTTTTCAAAACTCAGTATCATACACACACTACCAATAGCACTTCAGAAAATAAACCAAGACAAATACCTTTTGACAAAACATTTCAATATTTGCTTTGATTGGCAAAGATGAATCATGAAGTGATGCAGCCTGTCTGGGTCCGCTGGTGCTTACAAATACATGTATACTCTCCCAAGTATTAGCCTTCAGATCGCAGTGAGATATAAGCTTACACGGTGAACGATTGAATAACTGGAGATGGAGTATAAAGATATATAAAATGGCCAACAATCAGCATTCACTTGAGAATAAAAGTTTGAGTATCTGAAGGAACACAAATGTACAGAACCGATTCAATGAAATGACCAATTAAGAGTTTTACAGGCAAAATGCTCTTGGTCAAAAAAAAAAAAAAAAAAAAAAAAAAAGGATGCTGTGTACAAAGTGTCACTGCATGTAGCACATACAGTGAAACAGATTCCTCTAGAAAACAGTTAATCCAGTCAGGTGATCTTTGCTTGACACTGTGGACAAATTCAGATTTCAGTTTGCTCCCCAAATTCTTGTACATCGAGCCATAAAGAGAAAAGAAAAGAAAAGAAAAGAAAAAATGGGCATTTCAATTGGACCCTGGCACAAGTTATGTATAGGCTTTAAGCGTGTCTTGTTTTCAATACTTTGACAACAGCAGTCACAATGGCAGGCAGTTATCTCACACTGATTGTTGGCCCCTGTCAGCAGTGTAACTTTACTTCTGTCTCTCTGTCGTGGAAACCTCAATGCCCCGTGTTCAGTCCGAGAAGGCGAGTGCATTGATGTCATGCACCCATATCTTCTCAACTAACCAGTCCATTATTCCTTACAGTTTGTTTCCCTTTCACCACTTTCTTTACCTTTCTAGATGTCTTTACCTCCCTTCCCTCTCTCATATGAGCTTGAGCAGAAGCTCGTAGGTGGCGTTGATAATCCCCCAGGAGAGCAGTGAGCGGTGGTAGTTGAGGTGGGCCCCTCGGAAGAGCATGGCAAGGCTGCCGCCCCTCTCTCTCCACACTGTTAGCAGCACCTCCCTACAGGGCCGGAAGGCTCCACCAACCTGGGACTGCGCCCGTGATTTCACTACGTTTAACGGATAGAACATGATCCCAAGGGCGGCCCCCAGCACCCCTCCGCACACAAAGTCATTGACCATGTGCCCTGCCCGGCTGGTGGCTTTAGGGAGCTGCTCTTTGATGGGCCCGCGGAGCCCGAAGAAGAGGACGTTGCTGGGGCCGTTGCGGAGCAGCACGGGCACAAGGCCTCGGTAACACTCTCTGACCCCGTACTCAGTCAGAAGTGTCCGGAAGGTGTGGGCTGTGTTGTTGAAACGGCCGTGGTGCCGGTGGTCTTGCAGGAGTGTTTGCACACGCTCAAACGGCGTCAGGACGGCCTCAGTAGTTCCTGCCAGCGCCGCGGCAAAGCTCCGTGTGACCAGCTCCGGCATGCCACTGCTGCCAGCTCGGTCCAGCAACACCCTGGAGAAGTCCTCATACAAGCCAAACATGATGGCCACTGTAGTGCTTTTCTGGAGCAGTGGTGGCAGCAGGCCCCGATAAAGGTTCCTCAGCCCGTCCCTTTGGAGCTGCTGCACTGCCTCGACAGCCAGAACACCGTGCAGCTGCTGACGGAATAGCACCTTTTGGATGGGGAAGGTCACCAAAATATTGGTGAAGGCTGCGATAGAGCCGCAGACATAGTGCTTCCCTTGAGGTCCTAGCCAGGCACCCAGACCCCCACCAGGCAGCAAGGGGTTGCCCCCTTTACTCAGGGGGCCCTGGGGCTGAGACGTCCGGGCCGGCTCTGGGTCCATGGTGGTCACAGCCATGGGAGGCTAGCCGCACCACAGCTTACGCCTCCAGCATCACATCGACACCACAGTGTTCAGAACAATCTCTACCCTGCAAGAGAGGAAGACAGCACATTTGAGATATACTTTGTTGCCCTCTTCTTACATCAGTTGCCACTGTGCTTCTGAATGGCAACCAACTGAAAAGCACATTCAAATAAAGGTTTAGGTTTAAGCAGTCTGAATCCTCAGCTTCCTTCAATCCTGAGAAAATAGAGCAAAATGATAACATAGATCTGCATGAGTGGACGCATAAGTAAATATAAGATTTTAATCATTAAAGATAAGTTAAGACTTATACCATACTGTATTAAAGACATTAAATTTGCAATACATATACTACTGATCATTACAACATATAGAACATATATACAACATATATTCTAATGAACAAAACACGATTAAATGGCACATGTTGTAAACATTTGCCTAAGTCTAAGTCTCGGTAGTTTGCCAAGAGCAGGTTTTAACGTGGAACTTCAGGTTGGTGACCTGGCTTCAACTGCCTGCTGATAATGGTGATTGCATAACTTAAGAGACTGATACTGTCTAGCCCAGGCAGGAGTAAGAAGTGTAGTAAAACTAGGAGGGGGAGAGGCATGGGTTGTTCAGTCTATTTGATCTGCACTGACTGCAGTCAGCACCATACAGGGGGCAATGTCAAAGTGTTGCGTGTAGTTTTCACATATTTCATCTGTAGAAGAAGCTACTGTCACATACTGCCATGCATAAGAGGAATAAAAAAAGGGAGTAAAACAATGATCTGAGAATACAGCCAAAACTGAATCCAACGTAAAGGCTATGTAAATACTCTAGCTTCAGAGAGCAAGTCCGGAGTTGTTTAAATATAGTTCTAGTCCAAGGAGATAGTGGTGGAAAAAGTGTGGAGTCATTAGAGGTCATGGTATGTAAACCCAAATACCGACAGACAAATCCTTCCAGACGCTTTCAGGTCAGTGTTACATGGCTAGCGGCAAGAGAGGGCCCGTTAAAAATGTAATGAAGTCAGTGACAGGGAAGAGGAGAATGCCAACGCAACGTCCATTATATCCGTTTAGTTTGATTTGCACAGAGGAGAATGGTTGGCTACGCCCTCTAAGTAGTGCTAGGTTAGCTGGGTTGAAGCTCAGTTAGCTAGCCGTGTCATGGCTATGTTCTGGCATGCTGACACCGAGCTGATACAAACATAAAGGCCTAAATAACTTTTAGGTTGTACTCGCTACTGTGACGACACACAGCTACTCGCTGCTGTAGCCGTTATGTTTTTTAGCCAACGGCCAACAAATCATCCAACCTTAGCCCGTTAGATACCCAATGCACGTCTATCGGCTAATACTAGTTAGCAAATGTAGCTGTGTCGCTAGCTTTCCTTGCTAGTTAGTTACTGTGCCAGTGAATGGGCTCTCCTGATCACGTATAACGAATCGCATGACTGTTTTGGTTGCAGAAGGGAGTCGTGACATTCCAACAGGCTCAAGGGAAACAATGTCTGCAGGCAACAGTGAAACCCCTGTCTGGCTAGCATGCTAAGCAACTAGCATGTCAGTAAGTTAGCAGCAGAGTCAAACCGGACAAGGGCTTGCTGATTGGCTCAAAACACCACTGGCCAACCGCTAAATGTCAAGAGGCAAAAGAGCATTTGGCATTTTAGGACAAGTCTCATAAATCAGACTTTACTTGCCGTGTGCTCCAATAGCTGTCCTCTACCTTGACACGAAGACTGTAGGTTTCGCAGACTGTGCCAATATTAGGTCGTGTCAGGAAGCTCCCTGGGCAGCAGGTGACAGCGATGTATCTTTGGCGCCTGCGCAGTTCTGCAGACTCACAACCATGGGGAATTGGCTAACTGCTCTCGGTGAGCTGATTTGACCTTTACTAACTGATGCTGGATAGTTTAGCTGGGTAAAGAATCCGGGACGATATTTACTGACACCATCTGTTGCATACTGGCAAAAGACTGCAGACAAGCAATGTGGATTAGTATCACACAAAATATACTATCACTGTTATCAGTGATTTGACAAATTTCTGTCCGATGCGCTAGGTGGCAGTGTTGCAGCTAAAGAAGCAGAAGGTCACGTCACATGTGCGACTGCGGCATGATGTCATCAAAACGGGCAGTTGGAGAATGAAACGATAAATAAAGGACTAGCTTTGACTTGCCACAATTTCATTTTTGTCATTTGGGGAAATTCCAGCAAAGATGTCAATGTAAAGTCAAGTCCTGTATTTGCTTATAGTTGTCCAGAACCACGGAACAACTCGGGCAAAATCTTGGCACCGAGACTTTGTGTAACGTTACATGGAAGACAAGTGTATGCATTAATCTACCGCGTTTGCCGCGTCTGCTGTCAGTATTCACCTCCGGGACATAACATTTGGTTCAACCAAAATGTCTGCGCAAAAAGACTGTGAGTTTTTGGTGAAAAGAGCGCGGGAGCTTGTTTCTGATGACCCGTGTGCAGCCAAAGCTTGGCTTATAACTGCCAGAACCCTGTACCCTGCAGACTTCAATATCCAGGTAACATTAGCTTTTAGTTGCTCTGTCGACTGCAGATGAAACATCACAATGAATGTGTCACACAAGCAAGACGTGTCACTTGTTATGAACTTGTGAATCCATCGCCATGAACTCAGGGTTTATGCTTTTGTTGCCTTGTTGTTCCAGTATGAAATGTACATCATAGAGCGGAATGCAGAAAGGACAGCTTCGGCTGGCAGGCTGCTGTACGACATGTGAGTGACAGTGTAATTACAGATTTGATGGTACAAGTGTCATGCTGTGTGAACTGTGATCTTCAAAAGAGTTAAGGCAACGTGTTGTGTTCCTCTCCCCTCTCAGGTTTATAAACTTTCCAGACCAGCCAATTGTGTGGCGAGAGATCAGTGTCATCACAGCTGCCTTGCGCAGTGACTGTCAGGACAAACATGCACAGTTCCTACGAGGTGAGGGAAATGTACACATGGAAATGTACTCCATGTGTTATCTATGTCACCATACCCTTATTGTCTGGAGTTCCACAGATGTGTATGTGCAGTTTGTTTTGGAGGTACAAAGTGTGTATGAGTGCATGCTTGCTTGTCTCCCCGCAGGGCTTTTTGAGACACTGCCTGGCCGTGTGCAGTGTGAGATGCTGCTGAAGGCCACTGAGCAGTGCTTCAACACTTTGGAAAAGGCTGAGATGCTGCTGCTCCTTCTTAAACGCTTTCCAGAGTCTGTGGTCCAGCATGGGGTAGGCACTAATACCATACCATTTATGTCTGACATTCAAGCCTGGAGTAAATAGCATTTGAAATGTCACTGGTATCATTATACTTTATGTTTAGGTCAATCTGGGAGAGACACTGTTGGAAGCGGAGACATCCGAGAACTTGGAGACTCCTGTCAATTGCTTTAGAAAACTTTTTGGTCAGTGAATTAGATATGTTTTAAACAAATGGTGCCACAAATGTTAAGTGCAATAGCTTTGCACATTCTAACTTTGTCTTCCTGTTCTTGCATAGTCTGTGATGTCCTTCCTTTGATCATAAACAATGTGGACATGCGCTTACCGGCCAGCCTGCTGCAGAAGTACATGCTAAAAGCAGCTGAATTCTACATTGGCTACGTCACCCGCGGTCCCTCACCCGATGGACAGATGCAGGGTAAAGCTGCACTCACTCTCCCTCAGTGATAATTAATCTCAGAAATCTTATCCTACCTCCCCAACTGAATGTTTCTCCTCATTTACTGCCCGCCTTACATTATCTCTGCTTTTCTTTTCCTTTTCCTCAGGCTCTCAAGAAGTGGGGTCTCTAAAGTCCCCTGGTGTGTCTCGCGGCTCCCAGCGCTACGTGATTGACGGCCTGTCAGAGAAGTCGTCGGTGGTAGCCGAACCGTGGGAGAGGCTGCTTGATATCCTTGCTGTTGTGGGCGCTCGCTGCGAGTGGCAGGGCGACAAGGGACAGAGGTGCTCAATCTGTTCTTTAGTGTTGTTTTGTAATCAGTATATCTTATACTGCTGATTCCACGCAGAAGCCGTAAACAGTATGTGTGGTTTGTGTAGTGATTATGACTATTTTGTTTGATGTTTGATGATTTTGTTGTTTGGTGGAATATTTGGACACTTTTCTGTGGGTAATTGGCCAAACACAGACGTCACGCCGAGATATATATTATTGAACAAAAAAACAGGAACATTTTCAGTTATCAGTTGATTATTAATTACATTTTAAAGGTAATTGTCAAGTTTTTGTCCAAGCTAATGATAGAGGAGAAAAAAATACCATTTTCTCTACCTATAGTAGCTGTAATAGAGTATAAAAGAATGCAGCCACAAGACATGTTGCATTTAGACTAAAATGTGTGATTCGCACGTCTTCTCAACTGGGAATTCTTATTCTCTTGTGTTTGCTATGCTGTTGATTTCAGTGTCACTGTCCTATGTCCACTTAGACATTTGAGCAACAGCTGAATGCAAAAAACTCCTTGCAAAACTCGCAAAAAAGCTATTCTTTTGAGGTTGTCAAAAGGCATTCTGAGCAATGCCAGACCAGCTGACTTGAGTAAATAAAAATGAAATCTAATCAATCCTGTGGTTATATAAAGATATGCACCTGATAGTTCCAGCATGTTATGTGTGCTGTGACAATGTGAAGTAGAGGGAACGAGATTGTATGGGAAAGAGCACATGAGTGGATTTACTTAAAGTTGTTACAGAAAGATGTTACAATATACAAATACGGTCTGTGCAGAAATGGCCTTTTGCAGCAGAATATGAAGATAATTTGTTTCTCTGTCTGCCTGTCTCTCTCATTTGGCCTTTCCCTGTGTGTGTGTGTGTGTGTGTGTGTGTGTGTGTGTGTGTGTGTGTGTGCTAGGAGTTACGTGGACATGCTGCAGAGGGTGAAGGAGCTGTGCCGCTACCTGCCCGGTCTGGAGGGAGACACCAGGTCCCGCTGCTGCAGCCAGGTGGTCATCTGTGCTGCACTGGTCCTGTTCCGCAGCGCCTTCCTCTATGTCTCAGCTGTACAGCCTGCGCTCTTCCAGGGTCAGCTTCTGCCTGTGTACATACACACACATTTCCCTGTTTTTACAGTTGCATGTCAACTCAAGTCAGTTCACATCCATTTCCTGACACACGACAATGTGTTGATCAGAAAACGTGTTCATGTTTTTCAGGTGTGAACGCGTTGAGTTCGGGGCCGTGGATCCTGCTGGAGGATCTGAGCTCGGTGTATAACGACACGGAGGTGGAGCGGGGATCGATGAAACACGCGCACAAGAAACGCAAACTGGCTGACGGGAGAGAGAAGACCATGGTGAGGAGACAGAGATCTGTCGGGTGCTGCAGGGCTCACATGTCACTGGAAAATTAGGAAAAAAATCAAATGTCCTTGAAATATCAGCCCTGGAAAAACATGAGGTTGGACTATAGATTAAATATTTGAATTTTTTCCTCATCTGATATTGCAGATTCTAATGAGACTGAAATTGGACTGCCAACTGACATACACGTTGCATGTATTCTATTATTGGAAGTTTAACTTTGGCCATATTATACTTGGATATTTGGTGTGGTGGTGTGGGGGAATTGAAGTAATTTAAAGTCAGTCATCCTTTTTCTTTAAAAGTGAATATCTGGTATCTAAATGTGAGGATGTCCATCATAATTCACTTGTAATGATTCAGTGAAACTTGATCAAATGGTAACTGGTAGAGGGATGATTTGTTTGAAAGTGTTTGTGTTTTAATCAGTCATTAAGGGGTTAATGACACTGTGTTTCTCTCAGTGAGCACTCATATGTTTGGCTATGATGCGTGTGTGTCACCGCAGAGCTCGGATGATGAGGAAGGGCTGGGTAAAGGCCGCGGCCGCCACGTTTTGGTGAACAAGACTGAGATGCCCAGCTGGTCGGAGACTCTGGAGAGCTTCCGCACGGCGAGGGAGAGCTGGGACCTCCTTCACTCACACGACGGCCTGGAGACCGGTAAACCCCTCCTCTGTTCAACTGTGAGAATGAAGGAGAAGATTTGTAATCATCCATATGCTTTTCTAACTTTGTATTTAAATGCTCCTCCCAGAATTCAAGAAGATTTGTGCCTCATGGAAGACAGACAGCTGGCTGTGGTTCAGAATATTCCTCACCGACATGATCATATACCAGGCAAGAAACAGACGTCACTTTTTCTGACAAGATGCCAGCAGCAGCTTGACCTGTGCTCTGTAATGCATTTATGTTGTGTTGCCCTCAGGGTCAAAGCATTTTTTTAAACAAAACATTAAAGGGACTGGAAGCAGTAAGTCATACATTTTGAGGTGTTAACTGACATTTGAGATCAAGGATATAAAAGCATATCTTAAATTGTCAACTTCTCTTTTTTCTAATATTAAAAATCTTGCTGCTCTCTCCGCCCGGTGCTCTGCAGTTTTCAGTTTAGTGGGTTAGATGGAGCGGAACTGAAACTGGGGTCAATGCCATGCTCTGATGATGCTTGTGATCAAATTTCATCACTACGGAACCGTATAAAGAACAAGATGTAGTGATAGCTAGGATTTAAATAAAAACACGGGAAATAGAAGTTACAAAGCAGAACTTGCAACCAGTGGGACATTCTGAGACAAGTGAATAAAAGTATAAAGATATATGGGTTTACATCATAAGGACATTTTATGAAATGTTCTTTCTCTGCGTGTGTGCGTGTGTGCGTGTGTGCGTGTGTGCGTGTGTGTGTGTGTGTGTGTGTGTGTGTGTGATGTCTTGCAGGGTCAGTACCGTAAGGCCCTCTCCAGTCTGCATCAGATGGCCGCAGTGCAGCAGCCTCAGCCCGGGCAGCAGAGCCCTTCAGGTCAGACCAGTCTGGAGCACCACAGGGCCCTCATACAGCAAGCCTCCTGCCACTACGCACTGGGAGAATACAGGGTACACACACACACACTCACACACATGCATGCATGCATGCTCACACAGGAGGTGAGACACAGCTGTGCACACAGGCTGCATGCTTCTCCATGATCCTATTGTTTTTTCTTTTTTGCTGCTTTCTGAATGCACAGTTCACACTAATGGAGTCCATTTTTACATATATAATAACACAGTAGGAGATATAACCATGACACAAAAACATACAACAATGTTCTGGGCTGTGCTACCAAAATGAATCCATTACACTAAGTGGCCTGAGGGAGGCGCTGTAGTTAAAGATCAAATTAGTTTTCAAGTTAAAAAGGATGCAACTCCTGTGCTGTGGGTCTTACTTTTAAGAGAACTGACAACAAACAACAAACTTGTCAGTTTGATCAACACTGTAATTCATGATAGATATTTTGTCTCTGTTTTTTTTCGTCGATGCTTCACCTATTTATATAAAATGTTCAACACGGCATTATTTAACTGGCAAACATACATGTTACAGAAACCTGTACAATTGTACTAACTGAAACATGGCCACCATCACATATGTAACAAACTTCAGAAAAGCAATCGGCCAATCAGAAATGTCCCTAACTCCATCACACTGGTCTGATCCTTGACCATATGTTAAAACGCAGTAAATGGTGTTAGGAAAGGGATTAACCCACAGAACTTGAATGGATCGATTCAAGCTCTGTGGATTAAACTCAAGTAAAATTAGAAGAAATTTGTTACACACAGTGCCTTCAGGTAGTGGCAGTCATGTCCGGTTCACACAGGTGACGCAGATATGTGTGTGTGTTCATCAGATGGCCTGCGAGAAGCTGCTTGATGTCGTCAGCGGGCTCGTACCCCCAAACCAGGAACCAGTAAAGACCCCAGAGGACCAGGGAAAAGTCAAGAGCAAAACAAGGAAAAGTGAGCACCCTCTGTTTTAAAGCCATATCATCTATATAATGTGATTTTCAAGCACCTTGTTGCATAAATTATATATTAATTTCTTGAAACTATGTAACTTTAGTGCTTTAACATACGAAATTGATATTAATACCACCCATGTTTTATATGAAGACAAGTATGTTGACACAGAAGTATTTATTACATGAGGGAATGACATAGAAATAGGGCTGCTCAATTAATCGAATTTTAATCGTGATTACGATTTTGGCTCCAGACGATCTCAAAATTTATATAATCGAGGATAAACGATTATTTGGTGTTTCCGTTCTGAGACGCATATGCGCAACTCAACCGCTGCGCCCGCCCCGCGTGTGTGGAGAGTGGAGATCAGGCCGGCGATTTAAGCACGTGTGAAGATGGCAGAGGGTGAGGCTGAGCAGCGTCGCTTGGTTGATCAAAAAGGTAGAACCACTTCATTAGTGTGGGAACATTTTGGACAAGAAATAAATAAAATACAATAAGAGATTCTTATTGTATTTTATTTATTTCTTGTTTTCAAAAGATTGAGTGCAGTACAACTGTACACTTGTCTATTCAACCCGTTTATAGTAGCTGGTTAAACCTCCTGTGTATGAGGGGAACTCAAGCACCAACCGCCGGATACAACTCAACTTGACGACCCGTTACTGTATAGTCATTTATTAATTGTAAGCAAACGTAG
>OMLF01010096.1:0-84821 GCA_900302615.1 Holocentrus rufus
GCTAGTGAAGGAGGAGGGGGAGAGGAGAAGAGTGATGAGCTCATGCTGCTGCAGTGCAGCTCTTATATACACACTCTGCTCCGTGTGGTCTGTATGCCACGTGCACACTTTTGTGTTTTATGTTCACTAATCAGATATTCATTGATTTGCTGATTGACACACATACAAATGCATGCACATATGCATATGCACACAGATCTACATGTATACACACACAAGCACAGAGGACAGATCCCCATTGCATAATTAGCATCCAGTTTAGCTTTCTGCTGCAGAATCCGGAGGCTGCCGTGGTCTCTCGATCCTTATCGCTAAACTCTCTCTGTGCTTGGCTTTGAATGAGAATTAGTGTGTATTCTGTCCTTTCCCTGCACTACCCTTGGTTGAGAGAGATGCTGCTTAGCTGTGCACAAGCTGAGCCTCCAGTGCTCACACTGATGATTGCTGTAAATCCACCACCTCTGTCCTCTGACACAACAGACCCTCAAATTTCACACAAGATGTTTTTTGATCTGCAAAAGAGATGAGTGGGAGGGGGGTCGGTGAATAATGGTATAACAGCACATTGACTAGGTAAAACTGAATGGTCCTTTTGAGGGCTTCTTGCTGTGTGAGACTGAAATGACTAATAGAATAGACTGAAAACTGCCCTAGGCAGAAGACCAAACATTAGAAATCCATTGTCCAAGATTTCCAATGCTAGCCTCATTATGGAATTACTTAAAGCTTTATGTCCTGTCCTGATATCATGAGCACATGAGTCATTTGTAGGACATCCTGGGTAGGTGGACATCCATGGGCATCCTGTTATGATCTCTTTTTAAGGCTGATTAAAGATGGCATCAAAATGAATCATTTTTAATGTTCAACACTAATTGTTCGACTTGTTATGGACTGAATTGCTTTCACATGCATTGTGTGTGTTTGTCTGTTGTGGACCCCACGAATTGTGAAATTAGCACCTGTCCCCGAGAGTAAAATTACCATGCTGTGAGGGAGGGCGGGACTACGGGTAGTAAACAGTCATTAAAGTTAAATGTTTGTCCTGGTTGGACCAACTGCTTTGGGCTGTGTGTCTATGTAGGCCCTATGTGTCTGCACATACACAAACGACTGTAGCTTCAAACAGTGCAGGCAGTGTAATTTTGCTGTCAGCCTTAGCCGTTGCCGTGACAACTGGCCTCTGTGAGCTCTGTGCACGTGCACACATCCCCAGGGACACGCCCACTGCCTCTATCACCCAAGTTCCCATCGCCGCTGACAATTTTTTTCTCAATGACATCATTCACAATTTCAGCAAAGGTCACTCATTGCCTTCAGATTTTTTTTGGGTGTCTATTGATTTTTCCTTTTGGCTGGAGTCCATAAATGTATGAGTATTGCACATATTATATTATATACTATTCGTGTGTATTTTGTTGTTATTGTTAGTGTTATAATTAGTAGTCGTAGGAGGAAGAGTTGTGAATTTATTTGTTTTGTTATTATAATTATCATACATTATTATTATCATTGCCATACATTACTGTCATCAGTGTCAGGGCTTTCTATCCTGAATGGACAGAGCAGACACTTCCCTTCAAAACGGGCGG
The DNA here is from genome assembly GCA_900302615.1 of Holocentrus rufus. Lineage (NCBI taxonomy): Eukaryota > Metazoa > Chordata > Actinopteri > Holocentriformes > Holocentridae > Holocentrus > Holocentrus rufus. The sequence continues at coordinate 1,593 of OMLF01010096.1, forward strand.
CCAATCACGCCTGGCATTGAAGTCGCCTCTGACAAATGAGACTGAGAGATCAAACATGTCCCTTCACACAGGCCCAAACATGTCAGCTTCACACTGCAGCTTAAATGAGCTCTCTAGAGCACACAAAGCACTTCTCTTCTCTCACACGTCCTCCAGCTCCCGCTCCAACTCCTTTCTCGCTGCACATTGTCTCCATTTTTAACATAACACTCCTTTCACTCCACTCCTCCACGTTTTGAGTTTCTTGCTCCATTCCTTGCCCGTCCTTCATTAAGAAGAGTTGGGATCCCTTCGTTCATCAGTTCAGTCCCTAGATCAGCCTCAGTGCAGTACCGACTGTGCACTAGCCCCATCTGTTGGCAGAGAGAGCAGCGAACAACCTCTAGGTCTGAAAAATCTCTTGTGACTATTTGATATGGGTCTTACATTAATCTCCCTCCCTCAGTTCACTTGTCCAACTCTGATTGTATTGTTCATATAAGTTATCTGTCAAAGCTGATTGCATCTCTCGCTGCCTTTTAATGGCCACTTGGACTGTCAGTTGCTTTGGGTGTTCCACTGTGAATAAGTCAAGGGCAGAGAGCTAAGAAATGAAACGACATGGGATATCTTAAGTCAAACAAACGAACGGGCCGGAATTCCACTGTGAGTCATCGGTGAGTGGAGAAATGAGAAATTAACAGAGACAGGGGGGGTTTAGCCTTGCATGGAGTCCCGCAGAGGCCGTTACAACCTTGTATCCTCTTTCTGTGGCTTCACTCCGTCTGCTGCCCCATCAGATGGCAGCCATACAGAGATTCACTGTTTATTTACAGATAATGATGTGCCTTGCAGTGCACAGAGAAACAGCAAAAACATCCTTTTTCGGCAACAGGGCAGACAAATCTGTGCACGCAGTCTCACATAGAGTTGGTTGCAGTCAGCGTCCAGGATCAGGAACTGGTTTTTATCATTGATCGTTTCCTGCAAATTAAATAAAATTTAAGTATAATTTAACTTATGTATAGGAGGTTTGCAGTACCAGAATCCCCCCTCTTTTTCTCAATGGGTTTACATCCTGTTTTTTTATTGGCCCACTGGACGTGACTGGCTGGAGCGAAAGCAGAGGAAAGACAGGGAGGCGGAAGTTTCCTGAACGTCTGTCTGATACGGCACAGTCATACTGACAGCTCTTTTCCGTTGGAGATGCCACAATCGCGTACTATACTCACACACCTGCATGTTGCCTTTCCTGAATAGGAAGGATGGACACAGTGATATGGTGGTCACTGGATTTTCCCCGTCTATCAGCACAAAAGAAAACCCTTCTTACAGTCCAGTGACATGACACTCAAACCTTTATGTTTTACGGTGTAACGAAGAGTGAAGAGATTTCATTTTTCTCATTAAACATAAAGGGATTGTATATAATACGGTGGGATATAAAGGGATCTATGTGCATGCAGGGCTGTGCTCTAATTGTCTGAGGATGCATGCTGGTTGAGAGCTTATACTTCCCCTTCGGCCACGCCATGTGTCCTGAAGAGGCAGAAAAAACAATCGTTGACCTTGCAGAGCTGCAACACGCAGGCTCCGGTTCCTGCTGGACCACGGGATCAACACAACAGCTGAGTAAATGACCACAGACCAGCAAGACGTGGCGGGGTGAGAGAGGGGACAGCTGATGGAGGGAGAGAGAGGGAGAAAGAGGAAGAGCGAGAGAGAGAGAGGGCGTGAGGGTTGGACTAGTGAAAGAGAAAGGAGAGAGATTCAAAGAAACGAGATTGAGCCTGTGAGGGACATGCATCGAACAGCTGAGTGAGTGTGAGAGGCGAAAGAGCAAGGCAGGGGGAGGAGTGCTCCGCGTGGGGAGGGCCTCCCCTTTTCATTGACGTTCAGGGGAATGTGCTGATGAGTGGAGAGTAAATCAGTCAGATGGAGGTTCTTGGTGCTCTCTGCCTGACAGTCTAGCTGCCTCCCATCAACCAAGATCACCCCACCTTGCCGAAAAGAGCAGGGCAGTCCGTCATCGACGCTTGGACCCTGGCGCACGTGAGCCGACCAAGAGACAGATGTGCTGAGGTAGGTGGGCTGTGTTCTGGAGGTGTGTGTTGAACTCTCTGGCTGCGTGGTGCAGGTGAGGTGGAGGAGCTGCAGTGGAGGCACCAGCTGTTCACATCGCCAGGCGCTGCATGTGTGTAATGCACGCAGACATGGTTGGAGAAAAAAAAAAAAAGATAATAAGGAGAATGAGTGTGTGAGTGTCATTGTGCGTGCATGGAAAGTATGCAACAGAGGGCTGCAGCTAAGGGGGCTGTTGATGCTCGTACACCAGGGTGCTGGCGCCGCTGCTCTGTAGTCTGATGTCATTCTCACGCTGATGCATAGTGCCAGGGGACAGAGAGAGAAAAAAGTCTGAGTTGTTTATGTGTCTTATTTCTGTTTAATGTCATGTAGATGCTCACTTATCAAGGTATGTCGAGGCAACGCTGTTTATTTTGTCATCTACAAACAGAAGACAGGTTTTTTTGGCCCCCAGCTCTGCCCCAATCTGCGTGTCTGTGACCCAGCCATCTCCCCATTTCCGATCCCAACTTCTCTCTGACTCTCAGCGCATTCCTGGTGATTCATCCTGCTCATGCAAAGCGTCCTGTTATCACGGTTTCAATTAAACCTAAAACAGGGGCCTCTGATGAATGCACATCCCTTTGTCCCAATTGTTTCTGAGAGGCAGGCGGCGGAGCTTCTAACAGACCTCTGCTTATGTACTCTGTCCACCGAGAACTGCGGACCTGCTCTCATTAGGCCTGTTTACATAATGGATGGCTTAGCACGGCCATCATTAGAGCCCATTAGATGCACAGAGCATGAGGGGGTCTCCTCTTCATCAGTCATACTGTATGTGAGGATAGCAACTTAAGAAATACAGAGCTGGACTGTACTGAATCTCTCAGTCCCTCACCCACACACACATCTTAATTTTTAAAATCTTCTTTATCACCTTTTGCACTCCATCAAGTCACTTTTGTTTTTGTCTCGTTGCCCTGGTGCAGGATGTCGCTTAATTGAATTTTCTGGTATGGCAAATAAAAGGCAGAATTCCCTCTGGGATCATTAGTCACAATGCAGCAACTATGAATCCCAAGTGCTTTTTATTAGACAGAATTCCTCCGCATGTCATCATAAAATGCAAAGTAATAACAAGACAGATCTGTTCTGCACATGTTGCTCGGCATTCTCTGTCAACTCCACATCGGAAACAGGTTAAACAAGGAGCTTCAAAGCAGCTTAGAGTGATATGAAGCTGAAAACATCTTCATGCTGTGCTCGTTCAGGAGGTCCAGAAGCCAATAAAATAGATCTGTCATAGATTATTCTGGTGCCAACATGCCTCGTGCCTCCACCTGAAACTACTCCCAGGTTGTCACATACTCTATAATTTCCTGCTTAAATAAGGGTTTAAATAAAGCAATTTACTCTATTTACATGGCAACCATTTTGAATACTTGAGGTGGGAAACTCTATCTGAAGATTGTCATAAAACTATAGGAGCAAAATGTGAATCGAAACCCTCTGGATTCTACAGATGTGTTTATTTCTAACATTTTTATTGGGGAATCTGTGAAGTTTTGTCCAATTCCAGAAGTTTGCATGGTGTGCATCTTGAAACAGAACAGTAGGGCATAGCTGGGCTGTAGAGTTCAAAACTTTGCGTGTAAATTCAAAATGGCCACTGTGGGAATAAGGTCTATAAACCCACAATCTAAGCTAAACCAGACTTACAGTGTCAGATGACCCTTTCCCATAAATGAAATATCATTATCAAATATAATTCGAAATTTTTCTCTCCACCCAACTCAGAGCTGTCAGTCATTACAGACTGTAATGAGATGAGAAAAACAAGAGAGCAAGAAAATTATGACCAAATAAATCCGTGATCTCAGTCTGTATTTCAGACGCAGCACGAGGAAACAGACTCCACCAGAAAAGAAAACATTCCTAAATGGCCCATGTTAATCTGTATGTCAGTCACAGATTACCCATTTGGGTGTGTAGTATGGTGTATAGTGTGAGAAATAGTCTTCAGAGATAAAACCTTCTGCTTTTGATAGATACCCGAGGCAGTTAGGAAGTTCAGTTGATTAAAATGACAGATTTGGGCTGGTCTTCACTCAACAAAAGGCGCTCCAAACCAGCAAGTTAAAACACATTAGTCTCTTTACTGCACCCTTTGAAACCTTCACTTCTCAGGCAGTCTGAGGGATCCCAGAGAATGGGCGGGTGGAGAAACATCCCCAGCTCTCTGATATTTCCACATCCTACTCCAGGAACCTCCATTTTGGAACTATGGAAAACCACAAATAAGTCTTGCTCCAGCGGAAAACCCAGAGTCTGGGTATCTCATGATTTCAGTTTTGCTCTTTACACGTCATGCTGATGGCATGTGGATCATTTCTGTTCATGCATCTGTTTATGTTTGGGATACAATGCACCCAAATGAATGGCAGGTCTAGGTGATAGCGGGGTCAAGCTCTGTCCACAATCCATGGAGCAGTGTGTTACCCTGCAGCTGACAGAGCTGGGATGGGGGCCTCTAATGAGTTATTCAGCGGCTACAGATCGATGGGCCCTGCAGCCTGCAGAGACCTGGGTTGCGCATCGAGTCAATAAAGCAGTAAGCTTTATGGAGCGTAGATCAAACCTCCGAGGATACAGCCAAGGTAGCAGACAGATTTACTCTACTCTTGGAATCCATTTCTCAGTAATGACAGGTATTCTTCTTTCTCATTCCGAGTCTTCTAATTGCCCTGTGTGTGGTGCGAGCTTTGTGTTGATATTGATGTGTGATAAGGGTGCCTGGTGCTTCTCGGGCATTCACCAAAAAGGAATCGTGTCGTTATTGAGTTCCAATATTGTGCTGGCTGGGATCCAGTAGGCTTTGGTTGCGGGTGAATTAAATGGATGGCAAACAATGTTAGTCATTGTCAGGCAGTTTGTCATAGAAATGGTGAATTAATCCATATGCCCCGCATAACCCCCTTTTCTTGTAAATGCTTTGGCACTGTCTCAAGTGGAGGTTATGGAAAGCATTGGGGGGATTGAAACAATAAACATTGTGCTGTGTAATCCATTTGTTGTATACCCTGCCTCTTCAAGGGGCTGTTATCATGCATTTGAGTCCATTTAATATCCTCAGAACGTTTCTATTGCTCTGTAAACCCAGGTCCCGTGTCCTACCTCGCCTGCTCAAATGGGTTTTATGTTGATATAGAGGATGTGCTGACTTGCATCCATCCAGGTCTTGTGGAGATGAAGTATGAATGGAACTTGCACACTCAGGATATCTTGTTCGACTGGAATGTGTCGACATGAATCCAGTTCTCAGCACTCTCGTGACCTGCAGGAAAGTTTCCTGTGCTGTTCATTTTCTCAGAGAAAAGGAAAGTGCAGCTTGTTTTTGTTCCGTAATTCATCGTTTTCCATTTGTCTGTATTAGGCTACATAGAGAAATGTTCATCAACCACTTAGAAGATAAATAGTTAGTGTTTTTGGCTCTCATATACTAAGACATAAAGCACAGGTCTCATAAAGGCATGCAGGCAAGAGCTGGGAATCATGAATAATTTCTCTTCCAATCCTCACCGTGATTGTTAAGATGCTCTCAACCATGGCTTTCAATTAATATTTAAATACCACTGATCAAGCTTTCATTGCGGTTGGGAGAAGTTCTCATTACATGTAAAGTGATAGTCAGTTTTCTCATGTATGCTTTTGACAGCAGGGCCTGGACTTGCTTCGTGTTTTCTGCTTAGATGTGCAGACTTTTGAAAGAGAGAAACATTCAGGATTTCCTTTGACAAATGTCTGAGACCCTGACACAGCAGTTTCCCCTCAGTTACTGACCTTTTTATTGGTCAAACACCATTTTTATTATACCAATGAAAACTACCCAAAATGGTGTTTCTAAAGGTTTGCTGCAACTCAACACATTTTAAGTATTAAATACATTTAGGATTTTCTTCCTTTTTCTAATTGCTCAAACTATGCAGTCCACCTCTGAATTTCTTTATAATTATGACTGTTTGTTTGCAGTATCACTACTGCAAGTACAGTGCTGCTACAAACTGGTAAGCACGACTTAATGAATCAGAATACCTAAGGAAATAAGCATGAAAGGAGGTACTGTACATCTTTACAGTCAGTGCCAAAAGAGGCATGGTGGTCCTCTCTGGCATGACTTGTATTTCCATATTCAAATTCATGGCTTCATTATTCCATATGATGTTCATTTTGTATCCTCAGGTAATAGTGTCACTCAACCGTAATTGCACATTAGATCATGATCATCTATAGCTCATGGCTGCAATTGCACTTGCCACATCTGTAGTCAATCTTGCCGTTTCAGGCACTTTTTCTTAAAATAACATTATGTTTCCTGAATTATTATACCACTGTCAGCCAAATGAGGGCCATTAAAATGAAATACATTTTGTCCTCTCACTTCCAAGTGAAGCAGAAAGTGTTGGGGACGAAAAAGAAAAGAAAAAAACTTTAGATTTCAATTATAATGCTGAAATCGCACACTGATGTTCTTTTGTTTTCAGGTCCCCAACAAGAAAACATTACATCTTGTTTGGCACAGTTTTTGACATATTGATACATCTTGTGGCCTTCACCACAGGGTAGCCCCTGTTATTCAGTGTCTGTGTTTTCCCTAATCAAAGATGGAAAAGTGTGATGGAGCAGACATGAGAAAGGCTGCCTTTATATGCCGTGCCAACACAAACAATGAGCTGTGCCAGTGCAGACGGCCGAGCTGGGAGGTGCTCCTTGGGGTTCAATGGCCTCAGTGTTTCTGCCCTGGGCTTGGGATGCCACGGAGGCACAGTTGGCTTTGCCAGGGAAGGGCAGCAAAGCACAGCGAGTGACTGAAGCCCTGGCTGTGGAGTCCAGGGCCGAAGGAAAACAAAGCAAGGCAAACTCTACTAAAGTGATTAGACAGCTGTGTGTGAAGAGGTGAGTGGGGATGGAATGTAAGCCACCGCAGTCTGAGAATTGTAAGAATGTGGAGGTCTTGATCTTTCTTTCCTCCTCCTATCTGTTTCACTTCAAACCTTTATCTCTTTCTCTTTACAGTATGTGGATAGAATACTATGCAGCATCTTAGTTTCACCGAGAAGAGTATGCATCAGTAGTTGATGCCAAATCAAAAACTTGTTTGCATTTATCATGTTAAAATCGTCGCCGCGCTGAACCTTTGCCTCTTTGTCTACCAGAAACTTATTTATACTACATCAATTCAAAAGCCATAACACTATTTCATGCTAGAGTGATAATGAAATCCATTCAGTGATTTAAATGATCGAGCAACACAACATGTTCAAGATCATCGGCTTTTTATCTGATCGCTGATGCAGATGGCAATTAATGGAATTTGATTGAAACAGCAATTACTATCATTGTAAGCCTTCCAGTCAATTTACCCAATTCAGTAATGTCATTTAGCTCATGGCTCTAATTTGATTGCGTATACACACACGTGGGCGCGCGCGCGCACACACACACAGAAATAATTATTTTAGGAATATGCCTGGTGTATATCAAAGATGGGCCTGTTTTTCTTCTTTCAGATGTTACCAGTGGAAGGCTGCTGGAAATCAATCTTAGAGCTAGACGAAGTAAGGAGAGCAGAGGGAGGTGATGTTAACAGTGTTTGGCTGGTGTAATTCATATCAGGAGTCTATGATGATGGATTGGCCACCATGGTGCCGTTAGACTAGGAAGCAGATGGCGGCTTTTTGCTGGCGTTGCAATGCCTTGTAGTTGTATCTATTCTAAAAATGCATGCTTTGCTGTTGTGTTTAGGTTTTAAGATAATCTTCGCTGCTTAGCACTGGAGGCAAATTGAAGCTCGTCTCTGCCAAGCCACATTCCCCCGGTTCGGACGCATTTGGAAACCGCAGGACTTTTCCCTGTGTGACTGGAGACAGGTGTGACTCCGCCGCTGCCTCAAATAGAATGTGGCACCAACCCCCAGATCGTCGGCCCACCAGAGAAAGCGGGTCACTCCGAGTCTTTTTACATCCTAGAGCCTTTGAATAACTCACCCCAGTGCCTCCGCCACCAGCCTCCCTGCCTCCAACCATGACAAGCATGTCTGACCTCCTTGTCCTGCGGAATGACATCACAACCACTTCTCTGTGCTCCCTCAGGCCACTATATAGCCCCAAGTCAGCATGTAATGTCATTTATAGCCTACGGGTGGCACTGTCAGTCTGAGAGAGCATTGTGGACCAGGTCTCACGTAATGGCTCTACTTTGCTGGCTCGGCTGCAGTGTCACGCTCCTGTGACCATCATGGTATTTATACCCACTGTGGCCTTTGTCACATTTACAGGGCCACTCTGGGTGCTAACCACTGGAGACACTGCCCCGGCTGAAACCTTCTCACACTGGCAGTGGGTTTTGTGCCGCCTCCAACTGACCTCGAAATCCCCCAAAGTCACTGAAAAAAAAAAAAAAAATGCTGCACACCATTTTGTCACAAAGGGAGAGATAATGAAATCAGGCACGCCGTGTAAATTGCAGGGGGGGGCAGTCTCTTGTGTTAATATGTATTTCTCTTCTGGTGGTTTGTCTCGTGCTTCGCAGTACTGTTCATCTCCCTGACAGTGTTTACCCGAGTGTGTCAGCTCACATGGGTTTATTTTTAGCATAGGAGCATTGTGCTGTGGTGGGGCGGGGCTACAGTGAAAAGCACTGGTGAAATATGGTATCTGGTAATGGACCGAACTGAAAAGAAAACATTGTAAATGGACAAACAGGGCTCCATTCTAGTAATGGTCGCAGTATAGTATACATGACCTCTGTGTGCGTATGTGACTTGGCTTACTGAAAGCATAAACATGCAATCAGGAGAACTTTATTTACAATGAGGAGAACACATGCTTGCACTTCATAAAGGTAAAGATTTATATAGCTAAGGGTTTGGTGGGTAACCATTATGAGGGTGCAGTCTTATTCATTCACTGATTCATTCATTTTCTCTACCCACTCAGTCCTTTTGAGGGTGGCTGGCCTAGCCCAGTGCGCATTATGTAAAAGGCAGGGAATATTACATATTTGCATTCATACCTATGGGTAATTTAATCACCAATACACCTGTTTTGCATTATGTTTGGAATGTGAGAGGAAACCCACACAGACACAGGGAAAATATGCAAACTCAACACAGAAAGGGCTGGGGAGCAAAACCGAGTCCCTCTTGCTGTGTGGTAACAGTGCTAACCGCTGAGCTACCATACAAACCAGGTGCCGCCTTGAGACTTCTCAGTCGCACTTGTGTGGGAAAAGGGTATAATCGGGCTGCCAGTGCAAAGAGTAAACCGTGAGTTCACGAAGGCATCATGAAGATCTCCGGTCTCACCAGCCATCAGTCTCCATGTAGCTGGACAGATTGTTCCCATCCAAAGTGGAATGAGCTCAGACATTGCTAAGAGATGTATGAACAGGTTTAAGAAAAGCCCCTCAGACATCACTTGCCACTGATGATCTTTGATCATTCCCATAGGATCCCACAGGCAACACATCTGCTTGAGCTTTGTTGCCAGGATCTGATGAGCAGAGGCAGCATATCCTTTAATTACTGTCATTCCAACTCTATTTATACATCTGCTGCCAATTCTTTATTATGCACAGGAATACTTTTGTTCCTGACCATATACTGGGGAAATGTATATTTCTTTCTTTCTTTTTTTTCCCGCCTTATGAGTTCCTCTGTGTTCACAAAGCGATCCCGGGCTGCTACATCTTGTTTAGTATCAAATGATGACGTCAGCCCATTCTAATTGTTTCCAGACAAGGCAAAGGCTGAATTTTCATTTTATTTTCCATTTCCAGTGCAGCCCTTCGGCGGCTTGGCTCCCAGCAAAAGCAGATAATGAGAACCGGTGCATGATGTCATGCAGACGAAGCGCGTAGTCCAACTTTCTTATTCACAACAGCAAAATTTTGTGACTAAGTTTCCGGGAAGCTATCCCTTTCACGGGGAAAAATAACTCATGCACTTTTTCTTTGTAGTTTCCTTCGCTGTCTGCTCCTCCGCTCTGCTCTTCATTCATTCTTTCTTGCCAGGGGAGAGTCCAAGTATCCACTCCCGATAATATTCACTTTAGGTATTAATGTGCATGGATCTGGAAATGTGAATTCACCTGACAAAGGCATTTGTGTGCAGCTGACCTCTGGGTGCCTCTTTGGCCTAGTCCCAGGTTTAATGTATCTTATTTTCCTCGGGCTAAACAGGAGGGAAGAAAAGAAGGAGGGCATTGAGAGAGACTGAGGGGAATGATGGAGTAGGAGCTGAAATGCAGAGAGGCCATATGTATTGAGTTGAAGAAATGGCGTTTTATGAGCGGAGAGTGGGCCTCTGCTTGGAATTCCCAATGACATCATTCCCGAGCCGAGAGCTGTGCCGGCGCTCAGGAGAGCGAAGAGGAGGTGAGCTGGGCCTAAAACCAGACGCACGGGAGGAGAGAGAGAGAATCACAGGAGCTTGCTCGAGTGTCTTGAAGTTTGTGCAAAGCTTCTACGGCCTAGATTTACCTGGAATTTATGTAATTACTCAGATTATTTCTGCAGCGCGCTCTCCTTGATGCTTTAACATATTGCACCTCTGAGCCTCATACCGAGACAATCACGACGGGCCTGGGGTTTATGAGCCTCACCTTACATCCTTGCCTTCAAATGAGACCTTGATATTACTTCATATCTCATTTCCAAACAAATAACCTCTAGTTAGATATCCCCTTTGGTGTCCCGGCAGCAAAACAAACACCGCCTGGGGATCTGTTTAATATCAAGAACTCATTTCCAAACCCGAACGGCGGCCGCTGTCCGTACCTCTTGGGTGATCAAGTTGATCAAAATGGCGAAATAATGCCTGTTTTATTGTGGGACGCCTTAAATGGATTTCGTTCCCCAGCCCATGTGTTGTGTTTACCGTCAGTCAAGAATAAACGGATTTCCAGTGCCAGTGGAAAGATCGTGTGACAGGTGAAGTCTGTAAGTCGAGTCAAGTGTCCGCAGCTCCACAATGCGTTAACAGCTGCAGTCACTGGAGTACGGGGCCAAGGTCTCAAACTGAAATAGCTCAGTTGGCCAGTTTCTGTCTGTCTGCATGCGGTCGCTCTGCCTGAGTCACGCATTAGAAGTCTGTCTGTGCATATCCCCTGCTGTGATCCATGACACGCTAAAATATGCATATTTCTGTTCCTTTTAGTGATTCTTTCTTTCGGCTGCCTCTCTCTCTCTCATCCTCCATCTTTCGTTTGAAGTCTAACATGAAAACAGGCCGGAGGAGGTGATCATTTTAGGGTCCAGGCCTGTAATTAGAGGACATCAGTTCCTCCCTCCTGAGACGTGCGCATTAGTGATTGGTGTCCCTGTAAACTGGATCCATCTGGGAACTATTCGGCTCTGCTTCCCGTGCCTGTTGTCATTAGATAGAAAATACCTTTGACTGGGGGCAGTTTGCCCCCTCCTCTTCTTCTCAGAGGAGTGATTAGTCTCTGGCCTGACATGTCAACAGCATGAACTCCACAGACGGGGCACCATCAGTACGGAAGTCCACTACAAGGTGAAGGTATCTACTGGGTGGAAGACCTGGGGAACTACGTGAAGATGCAATAAGGTGGCATTTTGAACAGTAACATCATCCATGAAATTAAACAATAAAGATTTATTTACAAGGTTGAAAATAAAAGGGCTAGAGGTGGAGAATGTCACAAACAGGCTGCTCTAGTGCAATTTCCCATTTTAGACAGCATTAGAGAAGAGCAGATGCAGCTGAAAGACAAAAAAAAAAAAAAACAACAATCTTCTGTCTGGTTCTTTTCTCGGTGTGCATCTTAACAGTCGGTCCTGAGCCCTGAAAGGCTCTATTAATAGAGGTGCTTCTCTTGTGTTTGCCGTCTCTACCCACTTACATCGCTCCTCAGTAGAAAGCAAGGCTTGCGAAAGGAGCCGCCGATGATCACGCACTCCCAAACCCCGTCCCCTCCACCTCTCTCTCTCTCTCTCTGTTTCTCTCTGCCTCTTTTTCACCCCGTTGCCTGTGCCTTACTCTCTCGGCATCATATGGATCCGCCCCTCTTCCCCTCTTCAACCTGTTTATCTCCCTCTCGCTCAGTCTGTTATACCTATGTACCTCAAACTGGATCATATCTCTGTCTCTCTCTCTCTTCCCCTCCCTCCTTCTCTCCGTGCCCTGAGTGCTTCGCTTTATCTCTCACTCACAACCCTCTCCCTCTCCCTCTATCTGTCCCCTCCCACATTTTTTTCATCCTCTGATAGCATGCCTAAAAACATTTTTTTGCTACCTCCCTCGGCCCAGGGTCATTTGTGTATCCCCTGCTCACGCGATCAGCGTTGTGCAGGAGGAATTTTATCCCCAGCCCTTTATCCCCTTATAGAGCCATAGTGCTCTCACACCCCCTTCCCTGCACCCCGCCCCCTTCCATACCGCTAAGGGCCTGGCAGAAACCCTCACTCCCCTCTCTCTCTCCCAGCCTCCGCCCCCCTCATACTCCTACCAGCCCGGCGCGCCGAGGACAGAGAAGGAGAAAGAGAAAAAAGAAAGACCTCCATTTGTCTGTCAGAGATTACAGACTGCCACTTAGCTGTCACCGTAGCCACCTACCACCCATAGGGAGCTGCTTTCACAAGGCAAAGCCATGGGAGCGTTTACGTGTAGCAGAGAGCTGCAACCAGAGAGCTGTGGCAGATGGGAGATTGTAGATGTGTGTCTCTGCTAGAGGAGCCTTTTAAGCAGCAATGGGGACTGGTAGGGGGGACTGGTAATGTTTGGACTACCTCGTTTTGTGAGTGCGGGCCAGCATGTGGTGTTTGCAGTGTAACTCAGAGAAGACCCAGTCTCTGCTGGAACTGGAGCTGGATGGCTGGTAAGAGTAATAGGAGAGTGTAAATGTGAGAGTGTGTTTGTGTTAGTGTGTGTGTGTGGGGAGTGGGGGCATTTTGTCATTGGATAAGGTTACACCAAGCTGCTAAAGCACATAAGGCTTTGTTTAATAAACAGCAGACAGAGACAGTCTTTGCATGTTTGGGTAAAGTGCATGCCGAATTTAAAAAAAATGCTTATTCTGCATTTGTGTGGATCCACATCATCCATATCTCAAGGGAGCGTGGTGGAAGTAATGCAAAGCTACAGTCAAGGGTATCATAAATTTTCAAGTGGGGTCTGCCATTTCAATTTTGACTCCTTTGTTATGGAAAACAGATCATCTCTCCCCTCTGAGTCATACTATGCATGTGCTCTCATGGTGCATTTAGTCTTACTGTACAGACTCCATCTGTGAGTTGTTGCCCCTCCTGCCTTGGTTGAAGGGCATTCCTGTGGTGTGTCACGTCCCTCCTGCTTGCCGGCCGTAGCTGTGCGCTTTCTAAAAGCTGGAATTTCAAGGGCAGGTTCTGCATATTATTTAATTATTAATTATTGGGAGAGGATGGCAGTCGGACTGTTAGGTTGTCACTATATTGGACTGGACAGGAGGGAGAGAGAACAAGACCTGTCAGCTGACAGGAGCAAGTGATGGGGCAATAGTTCAGTATCTCTATCTGATTACTTTAAGCAATAGGTATGCTGATGGCATATCAAACCATCTATCTATGTCATCGCTCTTTCAGAGGGGTCTGCTTTAATTTTCTGCATCTGTGCTGGGCTAATCAGGCTATTACTTCAATTGATCCTGCGGAAGTGAGAAATAAAGAGAAACTCTGGCACCGTTCATTTATCCATCAAATCGCTCAGGCACATAATTACCCTCAATAGGCTGTGATTGCTGTTCTGAGGGCAAACTAGAGCGGCTTTAGTACCTTTTGCGCGTGTATGTTTCTTTGTAATTTGTAGCATAATAATCCTGACGGAGGTTTGAGGTTCTGCAAGCAGATGGGAGATATTCAGCGGTGTCGGATGAGAGATCAGGAGGGCAGTTTCTGTGCGGCGGAGATATCCAAGTCCTAACGCTGTGGCCTTTGCTCAGCATCTCAAGCTGCAAGTATGGGGTTTCAATTTTAAACATGAAGCCACAGTATCCACGGCTCTTACGAGGCCTCTGTTGACTATGTACTGTCTGCTCTGAATTCTCAAGGCGGTACTGTTCTGCAGTTAGCTGTCTGGCTCGTGCAGCTTTCCAGTTTTCAGCTGTGTCACACTGAAAACTGAAAACTGGAAAGCTGCTCCTAGCTTTCGTTTTGACAGCAATTAAAAACACCCCTTAGTGCGGTTATTGGTGATGAAATGACGCGTTTTTTGCGTTTCAAAGCTGCACTTGTACTTCATTAACATGTTACTGTGTGGCCTCGTAACCTTTGACCTGAAAAACATTTCCCCCCCACATCTGTGTCGTGTGGATCCTGTGTTTGCATCTGTATTTATGAGCTCTCTGAGTCACTGTGAAGAGAGAGAGAAAACATCTGCTTTTGTTGTGCCAGGAGCACATGTGTTGTCAGCGCCAGGGACACTGTGGGGTGAGAGTTGCGGGTATGGAGCGGCAGTTTGACTGAAGGGGTCAGCTCGTTGTTGAAAGATGCTTGCATAAATATTTATCACAAAGCTCATTGCGTTGAGCTGCAGCGCTCACAAGTGAATGGGCAATTCAATTATGCTCTTCTTATTTTAGAAAGAGAGAAGAAGAAAAAAAAAACTTAAAACACAGTTTGAAGTTGTGCAGCTTTTGCAGTTGATTGGAAAAACATGCAGGCGCAGAGCGGTCTCTGGACGTCTCTGTCGGAGTCGGGAGGCACTGTGCCTTCATTCGGGAGGCAGGCTAGTTCCCCACTGCAGCTCTCCCTCTCTCTCCCTCTCTCTCTCCCTCCCTAGCTCCGGCCTGCACTTCATTAGCAATCCTCTATTCCCAGAACTCCTGTAGATGTGACTCCTCTTTTCCGGGATGGAGGAATGTTTCTCCCTCAGGTCCGACTGATGGAATGGGGCTGAGGCCTGCTTCAGGGGCCTGGGCCTGTTTGTTCAGGATGTGTTGAGAGGGAAGGGGGAGGAAAGAGAGATGATCGACCCCCCCAACTCCCCTCACCACCCCAAACCTGGATCCCATAGCTGCAAATCACTGCCAGCTGAGCTGACATGCTAATCCATGCCTGGTTCAGAACTATGGGGGCACCTGGTGGGTAAAGACCGTGATGGAGGGACAGACACCATCGGGTGGTAGCTGCTGGTGTGATAACCCCCTAACCTTCCCCCCTCTGCTCATTTCAAGATAGTTCACAGGCTACACAAATAGTATCAGGATGTGGGATGTGGTCCTGGGACAACCATCATACATCTCAGCACGTAGTATATTATACAGCATGTTGTTGTACATGTTAATGTGGCTTTGAGAGAGAGAGTCAGTACTGATGTGTATTACAGAAACATTTCTTATGGACTAATGTTGTGCAAGTCCCTGCTCTGTCCCAATTTGACAGCTTCCCTTTTTCTCTTAAACATCCATTACAGCCGAAAACATCAGCTCTCTAAAATGCTGCTCCCTTTTCCTTGTTTTTTTTTTTTTTTTCCGCCATCGTGAGCAACTGACCTGACTGAGTGAAGCAGACGATGACCTCAGAGGAAAAGTACAGCAGCACTTATTCTCTCGATCCCTCTCTTTCGCTCTCGCCTTCTGTCTTTCTTATACACACCCACAGTCGCGCACAATCTGGAGGCCTCGGTGGGAGAAAATGAAGCAGAAGAACAAAATGGAAGGAGGGATGCCGGTTTCGAGTTCCCCATGGGAAAGGCAAAGCCAGCCGCTGTAGGTCCGACTTCCTGCCTTGAATGTTTTTTTGGGGGTGACGGGGGCAAAGAACAAACCCCAGAGGAGCACTCAAGGCGCTATAAAAAGCAGCGCGCAGCTCATTGTTTTTTCAGTGAACTCGCTTCATGCAGGCTCAAGCCCGCCCTCCAAACAATCTCCTCATATCCCTGTATCCAGGTAAAAAAAAAATCAATCATTCAATGAAGAAATCATACAAATGCCCACCCTGTCAGGCGAGCAAAATTTCCCACTGTCTGTATTCTGGTGCTATGACAGCACGAAAGGTGTGACTCTAACTCCGGGGATGGCTGTGTCACAGTTTGCCATGACAGATGGCTGGGGGAGATTCGTCCCAACGGCGATTACACAAGAAAGTGTGATTCTCACTGTCGCACTGGGTTTGTGCTCATCCGGCACTACACAGGCCTCTTCACATGTAGCCCCATAGCTATTTGTGGGCCCACACATCAGAACGCCGCATGCATCCAGAGGCCCGAGGGAGTCAGGTAGCATTCGTTTAGCGTCTAGTTATCCTCTGTCACGGCGGCCTTGGCTGACCCTGGGCGCGTCATCCTCACCCTGACAGAGGAGGGAGGCTTAATATGATGCAGTTAACCTGTCAACAGAACTCATTCGGCAGCGCTAGTTTGTTCTGCCATTTTTCAACACGGACCTGCTGCCATGAGCTGCTGGAGTCAGACTAAATATTTTCTGGATGCTGTTGATGTTACCATTTACCAGGTGGTAGTTTGGCAGCCCCGGCGTGCTGATGTGTTTAAAAATTTCACACTCAAATGTTTGGTTGAGAGGCAGTTGAGCATCTGGAGGGTTTACATAGCAGTGTCTTTTTTTTTTTTTTTGACGTAATTTTTTCTGAAAAGCATCTTTTAAAACTGAGTGTCTAAAGCCATTTAGGAGATCCATGATCGGATGAGACACGTGAAATAGGTTTGCACTGCATTTTCTGTAAATAGGAATCAGTAGAGAGAAAGAAATGGGACAGAGTATGGGAACTTGTGACGTAGGAGTCAAAACAGTAAAAGTAAATTACAAAAATGACAAATACACTTTCTGCACTGTGGGCCATTAAGCCTGTAGTCACTGTAAACACTGTAGTCTCTGTTTTTTGACCATAGTCCATTATATCTCCTTTTTTCCCTTCTGCACAAACATCAACATTAGTTGCTGTTTGCTCGCAGGCTGCCTCTGTTGAATGTTGACTTCCAGCTGTAGTGGAGGAAGTGGTGTTGTACAATGTATGGGTGTGTCATGTCACAGTTCAAACACATCAGGCTGCTTGCGAAAAGCGAAAGTACTGTACCACAGAAAAAGCACGAATGTCTGTTGCGGAACAGGTGTTTGCCACAAACGCCTCGGCTATTTCTTAGGGACTGTTAAAGTTATATTTACTCTGCCATTCTGACCTAAACTGGACTTTGTAACATTCATTGGAACAGTGAGTCATCTGTTCGCCAAGCATGATGCAACTATCATCGGCCACTGATTGGCCCTTAAGGTGGTGTAGACTTTGGTTTCCTGGAGGAGCTTGTGTACTCTGGACTTCACTGGGCTGAAAGAATGGTGGACAAAATATGGAGGAAGAGTTGGCATTTTATAGAAAATAGAAGGTCTTTGCGCAGTAAGAAATCCTCTAGTGTTGCAGAATGTAAGAGTGAGTGAGTATCCTCTGTTTTCATTGTTTTTGTTTTTTTTGTGTATTAAAGGAGGTAATCCACTGAGGACGATGGATGACATGCTGTATGTGTTAAATTTATGGATACTGTCTGACGTGGCATTTTTTTATTTTATGAATATAGCAGAGCAAAATCTATGGCATACTTCTGCAATCATATTTCTAATGGTAATTATTACAGATCCCCTGACTCACCAGCATTTTAATCAGCGTACAGTGTTGAATGAAACGTTGGTTGTATATCTTGAAGTTGTGAGATCAGCACTTTTCAGAAACGGCTGTATTTATGTACACACAGCTCTTTCTGTCCTTTAACTTAGCACTGACTCTGCAGTTTACTTCTGCAATGGCATATGGTCATATATATTTTCCGTAACATGGACTGCTCTACCCCACAGAATATCTTTATAAAAGCTCCCTCTGAATAGAGTTACAAAGCATGCACCTCATAGGACTTCATTCATAGTATTACACAATATAAAACGCAATATATCATGATAGGCCACAAGTGCTTAAGTGTCCTTTTTGCTTTAACTGCACTTGGGAAGGAGGATCAGACAGACAGACAGTTTAAAATTACTGGATGAGTTATGTCTGAATCACATGTCACTATTTCCACAACTATTTCCTGGCAGGAGAAAAATCTCTCTGCTCTCAGATTTTTTTTATTACATCTGTGAGTAACCATGCCTTTTCTTCTCTCATTGCAGTGTGGAGGGGGATGGACGGCCCAATGAGAGTGGCCCTTCCCTGGATGGAGCCAGCTACGGCCGGGGCCCAGTGACCCACGGCTCGGCCATCAGCCCTGACCACTTTGACAGCCCACTTTACGGTCACGGGGTCCAGCCGGGGCCTCAGAGACCCCGTCGGCCCAAGCTCCAGCACTCACAGTCGATTCTCCGCAAACAGGCCGAGGAGGAGGCCATCAAGCGCTCCCGCTCCCTCTCTGAGAGCTATGAGCTCTCTGCTGACCTCCAGGACAAACAGGTACTCCGAACTTGCCTCTTTGAATAATGCACTACTTTACAAACTTAACAGTCTCCCAGAGTTTCTCGATTTGCTTTCTCAGTTTCATTAGTTTATACAAAGTTATACAGAATTAAGTTCATCAACAAAAGACCATTTCATTGTGGTATTTTTTTTACCTCTTGCTGCTTACGTTATTGTGCTCCTGAATATCATCTTTAAGTTGTTTGCATTAGTGGGTTATTTTTCAGAAATCTAGCTGTGTGACATGATCATTGATGCAGATAGAGCGGGGGAGGCTTATCATTCCGATGTCACAGAGCCGCTGACCACTGGGAGAACAAAGTTATCACTGACATTCAGGAGGATTAACTTCAGTCCATCACAAAACACCTCAAGCTAACAAACACAAAGAGATGTTTCATGGATAGCACACCTCTTTAATTCATTTACTCCCTCCTCTCCTCAGGTGGAGATGCTGGAGCGCAAATATGGCGGACGCTTCATAACCCGGCATGCGGCGCGCACCATCCAGACAGCCTTCCGCCAGTACCAGATGAACAAGAACTTTGAACGTCTCAGGAGCTCTATGTCTGAGAACCGTATGTCCAGACGCATTGTGCTCTCCAACATGAG
Source organism: Holocentrus rufus (assembly GCA_900302615.1). Classification (NCBI taxonomy): domain Eukaryota; kingdom Metazoa; phylum Chordata; class Actinopteri; order Holocentriformes; family Holocentridae; genus Holocentrus; species Holocentrus rufus. The sequence goes on from OMLF01010096.1 coordinate 20,694, forward strand.
GATGCAGCTCTCCTTTGAAGGCCCTGAGAAAGTCCATAGCTCTTACTTTGAAGGGAGGCAGGTGTCCATGACGGAGGATGGCAGCCCGCTGTCCATGGTGCAGTCTGAATGTGGAGACATGGAGGTCCACCAACAGGCAAACTTGGCACCTCACCCGGCCACCCAGGGCGACTTGACGGATGCCATCACGGAGCTGGAGGACGCCTTTTCCAGACAGGTCAAGTCTCTGGCCGAGTCGATAGATGATGCACTGAACTGTCGCAGCCTTCAGGGCAACGAGGGACCCGATGCGGAGGCCATGGGCTGCCCTGTGGTGGAGAGGGAAGCGGCCTATCAGGTGAAACCGCACCGCGGGGCAGCCGGGCGCATGCATGATGAAATGATGGCATCCTACAGTGATGTGACTCTGTTCATCGATGAGGAGGACATGTCCCCCTCCATTGCTTTGACAAGGTCAGGGGACCAGCCCTCCAGCACAGAATCAGACTTACGGCTGCGTTCAGTCAACTCCTCCCAGGAGTACTGGCCTATGGACACTAAAGACGAAGGCCGGGACACGGACACCAGCTGCCGTAGCACTCCCTCTCTGGAGTGCCAAGAGCAGCGTCTTAGAATGGACCATCTTCCTCTGTTGACCATAGAGCCGCCCAGCGACAGCTCTGCGGAGCTCAGTGACCGCTCTGAACGCAGCTCCGTCAAACGGCCGCCTGTGTATGAACCCCACACCCACATTGTAACGTCATCCCAGGCGAGCCCCAAACACATTTCCCACGGGCCCCCACCACGAGCCTCTTCCCGCGACGACGAGGCCCCCCTACGCCACCGCCACCGGCAGCTCGAGAGCCATCTAGCCATTAACGGCTCGGCCAACCGGCAGAGCAAGTCGGAGTCCGACTTCTCCGACGGGGACAACGACAGCATCAACAGCACATCCAACTCCAACGACACCATCAACTGCAGCTCCGAGTCCTCGTCCAGAGACAGCCTACGGGAGCAGACGCTCAGCAAGCAGACGTACCACAAAGAGACGCGCAACAGCTGGGACTCGCCCGTCTTCAGCAACGATGTTATCCGCAAGAGGCACTACCGCATCGGCCTGAACCTCTTCAACAAGTAGGTGCTCAGCTCTGATGGAGCAGGGGCTTGACCAGTGATTGGAGTGATTAGGTCCCAGTGAGTGGATGATATGTGGTAGAGAGGCCTGTTGGAAAAACAGAGGTGACCTACAATCATCATATTGACCCACTGAGTGCTGCAGTCTGTTTCATTCATATCAATTACAAAGATATTTGGCAAGACATATGCACAGAAAAGAAATATTTTAATTTGTATGGAGTGTCTGACTGCGGTATAGTTACATTTCTGTTTCGTAAGGCATTTCCAGTCAGTCAGGGCGTGCTGTGAGATTAACTTGATAAAAATCATGGATGGCGCAATGACACAAGTTTTCAAAGAAGTGTGACATTTCAGTGACAGTACTATTTATTTTGTGTATGTGTGTGTGTGCGCGCGCGTGTTGCTTATAAGTTTGGGGCAACTTTTAGGCAATGTAGATCATTTATTCACTTATACTAACAATTATGACCAACTTGAAGTTTTCAGTGTGCACTTGTTTACTCTAACATTTTGTAAAGCACATTTATTTTGCCTAAAATGCAAATCCTCATATTAAGGCAATAATACTCATGGACGTGGACAATGGAGTTGTCCATGTCACTACCTGGGAAGTCTAAAGACTAAGGAATTAAAATTTCCTCTCTCCTTTTAAAGCTCACATGCATCTACATACCAGAGAATGAAAAAAGTTAATCCCCTGTCCTGTTTGATTTATCAGGAAGCCAGAGAAGGGCATCCAGTACCTGACTGAGAGGGGATTTGTCCCTGACACACCAGTGGGCGTCGCTCACTTCCTGCTGCAGAGGAAGGGCCTGAGCAGGCAGATGATCGGAGAATTCCTGGGCAACAGGCAGAAACAGTTCAACAGAGATGTCTTGGAGTAAGTATTATTTTTATTTTTATTGATTATGTTAACAATAATTCAAGCATGATTGGATGTAAGCTTTCAAAGGACAGATAAAGATCTTGTATATTTTTTAAATCAACATGTGCTCCAGTATCTTCACAATATGTCCAAATGCCCCAACTTACTTAAATCATTTGGAAGACATTAGTGCAATGACAGAGGAAAGGTTGTACTGTGTGTTTATTGAGAGAGACATTATGTGCTGAAGTCTTGGGGCCATCACTGTAGAGAATTCAATAAGGGAAAAAGAAGAGATACAGAATGAGAGACACAGCACAAAAGCTCCTTCAAACCCAACTCATTAAGATCCTGCAGGTGATAAGGATAACTGGTTGTGTAAATACGACTAGAAATCCCTTATTACGTCCTCTTTGACAAACACAGCGATATCCTCCACGATATAATCTGGGCCAAGCGGGATTCGCCCGTCTTAAAAGGGTCTCGTGTTTCTGTAACAGATCAAAGAATTCCGTGGCGAGCAGGAAAGACGCGCGCCGCGGTGTGTCGTCCTCTCGTTTCATATGCCTGTCTTATTTATTTATTTTTATTTTTTTTGTGGGCTCGTTTCAGCTGTGTGGTGGATGAGATGGACTTCCAGGGCATGGAGCTGGACGAGGCCCTCAGGAAATTCCAGAACCACATCCGTGTGCAGGGGGAGGCCCAGAAGGTGGAGCGCCTCATCGAAGCCTACAGGTTAGATTGACAGATGACATTTATACATAAAGGACAGGCAACAAAGGGGAAAGGAATCCAGAGGCATTGATTAGCACACCAAAGGGCTTTGATGAGAGAAGAAAGGAGCTGCTGGAGCTAAAAGCATACATATATGCATAGGATAAGACCGTGACCCAGATTTCTGTACCACCTGTATGAAAAACAAATGAATTGCTATGATCTTTTACACCACAGTACAGATGCTGAATGGCACTTGTGTATTTTCCAAAAAAAAGTGAAGTTGCTGCAAAATAAAAAACACCCACACATGAATAAATGCTTGGTGCTGGCAACAGTGCAAGGATTTTCTGCAAACTTTTATAGATTTTATAGAAAATAGTCAGTGGTGTTCCTCAAAGCTGTATCGTCTGGAGGATTTATTGATGCATAAAGGCAGTCAGCGCTCGCATTACTTCTGCTTGAGTAAATGTAGCAGTTCCTCACGCAATGTTTAAAACAATGACTCACAGGGACGGCGAGAGCACACTGACTACATCTGTGGTCAGAGCACTATCGAACCGTGTTTTGCTCGTCTATGAAGGTGACTCATGTGAGAGTGTTTGTGATCCGAGCTCAGTATTAAGATTGCAGGGGTGAATTGAATTCTCCTCTCTTGTGTCTGCAGCCAGCGCTACTGCATCTGCAACCCCACAGTGGTGCGGCAGTTTAGGAACCCCGACACCATCTTCATCCTAGCCTTCGCCATCATCCTCCTCAACACCGACATGTACAGCCCCAATGTCAAGCCTGAGAGGAAGATGAAGCTGGAGGACTTTGTCAAGAACTTGCGAGGTAACACAAGCTAAGATTAGGGTTCGGATTCAGGTGCTGCAGAGTATAAGGCATGGAGAGAATGAAGTGCATAGAAGAGCATAGAAGTCGAGTCTAGTATTTTCTTAGGTCTCAGTAAACAAATTGACCAACTGAAATAGTGCAAATACATTAGCTGAAGAACAAGGGCATTATCTATAGAGCAGCGCTGTTTTCTGTGAATTAAATCACAAAAGAAACTTCCCATGGAGATGAAAAGTCTGCGTTTATCCCCATGGTGACGCCAGGTTACTGCCTGCGGAGGAAGTGACAGATATTTCTGTCACCACCTCCACAGGCAGGTGTTTAGTCTACACAGAACGAGAATGTCACAACTGAATTACTTTGTGAATGTGTTCGTGTAATTGCCCTTTGGCAATATGGTTCATATTTTCCTCTTAGTAAAACAGCGTTCAATATGTGAGGGGAAAAAAAAGCCATTTGCATACATTTTTCAAACTACATGTTGTGTATTGATATTTAGCACATATGCAAATCGTGGAATTTTTAACAATATACAGTCGGTACAAATAATGGAGAAATGAATACAGTATATGATATAATTCTGTATATATAATGTAATATGTCAGAATTACTTTTTTATAACCATATGCATTTCTATGCATTTTCATACAAAAAATGTGCAACAGCAACAGAATATATGAGAATGTATCCTATGCCAGAATATTATCCAATAATATATTTGAATGAAATTGTGAATATTTTAATTTGAGTATTTGAATTTATCCCAGTATGAGCGATTAGTGATAAGAGATATTTTAAAATATGTACACTCAGGGCATGTGCATTTTATATTAATATATTTACTCACACTTTGAAATCTCATGCCAAGATACAATATATTATTTATAAATATAATTACTCATATTTTGTAAGTCAGTTACAGGGAAAAAAATAAGCAGTTGACTGAATGTCTCCACTCATCTCATGCTTTCCTAATCTGGAATAAAACCATCTCTGTGTGTGTATGTGTGTACTGTATTTTGCATTTAAATAGTAACCCAGTTCTTGCATGTGTGTCAGGTGTGGACGATGGGGAGGATATCCCAAGGGAGACTCTGATCGGCATCTATGAGAGGATCCGTAAGCGGGAGCTCAAGACCAACGAAGACCACGTCTCACAGGTGCAGAAGGTTGAGAAGCTCATCGTGGGCAAGAAACCAGTGAGTAATGTTCACCATCAGTTACACGAAGTTCACTAAAACATCAGTTGAAATTTTCTTTAGTGTCATTTTCACAGCAAGGAGTGTTGATGATTTTTTAATTAGTATTCATACAGCCACCTCCTGTTAGCACTGAATATTACATGTAGCAATACCTCCTTCTCTCCTGACTTTCGAGCCCAAGTTTATGGCGCATAAATCTTTGTCCTGCATTAAAAGAGCAGGAGGAGAGGAGAGATTTACTATTGCGAAGTCTTTTGTGCAGCTGGGTATTGTTGTGAGAATAGGGAGTCATGTCTGGGCTTAGACCTTCACGCTGGTGACTTTAATGCTCCTGGAGCCCTTGAGGGGTGTCGCCCAGCCCTGCAGTCTGATGAGGAATGAGCCCTCACCACCAACACCGGTCTCCCAGCTCAGGATAATCCCTACCCAATTATAGGGAGAGGAAAAAGCTTTAGTAGCTGAAACAGCTTGTCTCCCTAAATACTCCAATGTCGGTGTGAAACTGACCAGCTTGGTTATGCATTACTCAGCTGACTCGATAGTCATCAATACACTCATCGGTTGATTTATGTGTTCATACTGGGCTGGAGCCACCTTTTACTGCGACTGTGCTCCACCCCCTCTGGACCAGAACAGAACAGCGTTTCCACGCCGCTCTGCACGCAGTGATGTCTCTTTCCTGTGCGAAGGTTAAAAGTGTGATTAACCTGTGCAGCTCCAGGGAGATGCTTGTCTCGCATGCTAGACTTTGCTTCATTTCCCATCAGTGGGATAGAATCTCTTCCGCTCTGCCAATAATAACTGAATGCATTGAAAAATAAACCCTCGCCACCATTTAGCTGCAGAATTAAAAGCCCAAGAGAACATTCATTAATCTACCTGAACATAAAAACCACACTGGAATTTCACTCCGTAATAATCAGGCCCGGTGGTGCTGCCAAAAGTGGACTTCTGTGGGAATCTTTTTTCGTTCTAACATCATTACAGACTCTGTCAAGCCCGGCAGCGGATAAGCAATAAAGCCACCTTGTGTTAGAAAAACCTCAATGCATTATGAGGTGTGCAGCTTTGCATCTCCATAGCCCCTTTAACATAGCTGCACCGTCCCCAAGGGCAAATCCTTAAATGGGCCCACTTCTAAGCATGAGAGAATACATTTACATATCATCAGATGTAACCTTGTAACACATTACTAATGTATAGCTGCATATAACACATCGTCTCTGTTCTCACTTTTCAGATTGGATCACTGCATCATGGCCTGGGATGTGTAAGTAGGCTAAATATTTCTACTTAAATAGTTGATGTCAGTGTGGTTTTATTTATATAGCACTTTAAATATCAATCAGGTCTGATCAAAGTGCTTTACAAGATGAGGAACAGAAACAGGGTAAACGGAAATCAGAGGGAGGAAAAAGAGAAAGCAAGTAAGGCAACTCTAAAAACCACATCAGAAAATTAAACAAGATAGATAAAAGAAAAACCCTTGGAGAAGAATTTCAGATATTTCTTATTTAAATATGGAAGCCAATGGAAGCGGACAATTTCATAATAAGGATGAGGTCATTCCACATAGTTGGGACGCCGCCACTGAACAGCTGATCATTTTACATTCAGTTCATGCAGTGTGCGCAAATTCCTCTCCCAGTCCCATGATACTTCACCTGATCCACATTATGTAGGTACCTGGAGTGTTGGATTACCTCAAGAGACAAGGACTTCTGCCCTCCGAAGGGTGACATCTATTACTGAGATGAGCAGACAGTGCTGTGTCTTGTAGACAGAGTCAACAGATATAAATTCCTGGGTGGCGGTGAGCTGCAGTGTTTACCAATTCTTTGCTGAGGAGGATGTCTGTCACTGCTGGACTGCAGGCCACACAGAAGACTCTCAGACATAAAACATACAGAGAAACAAGATTACAAGTCAAGAAATCTTCAGGAAAGCTATAGTCCATATTAATAACGCATTATTTTGTACAGCACTGCATTATCCACTGAAAATCCATGAAACATACAGTAACACTTAAGATCTTTTCACTTTTTTCAATCTTAGCATAATTATGTGGTGATTATGAACACTGTTGGAAAATGGATCAGGACAAACTGAATGTGAAATCCCATAGCAACCACCAAAATGTCAGTCCACCTCCTCATGCAACACTGAGACTGCTGCAAAGAATACAAAACAATGCAGCACAGTTAATCAGCCATCGTTTGGCTACACCTTCCTCGAATTCTTGTCAGACGGTTGGGTCAGTCCTGTTCCTTATTACCTTGTGGACTGAGGCCATAATGACCTCTAAGTGTCGGCATGTGTGTTGTTGTTTTTTTTTCTGCCGCGTAGGTGCTGTCCCTGCCCCATCGCCGGTTGGTGTGTTACTGCCGCCTGTTTGAAGTGCCAGATCCCAACAAGCTGCAGAAGCTGGGCCTGCATCAGCGGGAGATCTTCCTGTTCAACGACCTGCTAGTGGTACAGTCCCCCCCCCTTCTCCTCTGCCGTGTCACAGCGCAAATCAGCATGCGTAGAGGCAGTGCAGACCGCTTCAAAGGAATTCAAAAAATATTAAGATAATCTCTGTAAGTCACATTTGTTTCCCATTTCTTAATCCAACCTGCTCTGCCCGTTTGATTTCAGGTAACTAAGATTTTCCAGAAAAAGAAGAACTCAGTGACGTACAGCTTCAGACAGTCCTTCTCTCTGTATGGGATGCAAGTCATGCTGTTTGAGAATCAGTGTAAGTAACACAGAGCACTTCCTTTGCTCACTCCGTATCTTTTCAGCGCGTTAGCCCAGAGTGTTTACATCAACCTCCACAGGGTTTGATTTAGCACACTAACACATCCCGCAGAAAATGGGAAGTCAAACCAATGGACTGTGACATTGTTTATACTTTCCCAGCTTCACACAGACTCTCCCAATGTGTTTTAACTTGATCAATGCCCCGTGTGTAAATGTCTCTCCCTCTCTCTGTTTGCCGTTGGCCCAGATTATCCAAATGGAATTAGACTGACATCAGCGATACCAGGTGCGGACATCAAAGTCCTCATCAACTTCAACGCGCCCAACCCCCAGGACCGCAAGAAGTTCACAGACGACCTGCGGGAGTCCATTGCCGAGGTCCAGGAAATGGAGAAATACAGAATAGAGTGTGAGCTGACTTTTTCCTCCCCCATCCCCCATCCCCCTCTGTCTACCTCGGCCCGTGTTAAAACCGGCAAAGCAGGAACAGGGCATGGTCCTCATTACTCAACTGCAGTTTATAAGGGAGGGCAGCTTTTTTTTCTGGACAATCAAAAGGCCTTTCAGTAGTGACAAATGAGAACAGGATGTTGGAAGCATATATAGATTAATAGTATGCATGTATATTTATTTTAGTGGCATTATTCAGCCAGTGGCATCACTGTCACATTTTGAAAAGACACAACCTGTTTTGCTTTGAGAGCTTTACTCACTTGGCTTATCTCCAATTAGTTTTCAAAGGTATAAACAGTCTAGCCTGAGCCCCTATGCAGATCTATGAACAGACCAGATGGCGACAGAGTCACCTGGAGACAGCAAATGAGAACTGCAGAATAACACACTATACAACAAAATTTTAAATCAGACAGTCAACTTTCATGTCACCAACCTAATTAAAATAAATTCAAGATATAAAAACTTTTACAACAAAGGTTAAGGGCTGACTGAAAGCAAACCAGAGTTGAACTCACCTTCAGCCAATGATTTCAACGCTCTCTTCCTTTTTTGATCAATCAAAAAATAGTGCTTGTGCATTTTGTTATGTGGATTTTAGTCTATTAGTTTCATATCTACAATGTATTGTGACTTATTGTGACAGTTGAAAATTAGCAATATCTAATAAACTCTGTGCAGCACTTCGGTTTCATGTTTTTACACTGTGAAATTCCATCGTCCTTCTCAAAAAAACAAATAAAAATACAATAAATAGTGAATAGTGGACACTGGCTGCAGTGAGATGTCATTGGGCAAATCATTGCCACTCATCTCACTTCTTGCATGTCCATCCACAGCTGAGCTGGAGAAGCAGAAGGGGGTGGTAAGGCCAAGCATGTCGCAGAGCTCCGGTCTGAAGAAGGAAGCTGGCAACGGGAGTATGAACCGGGCCAGCCTGGACGACACCTACGCCATGGGGGAGGGCCTGAAGAGGAGCGCCCTCAGCAGCTCCCTCCGAGACCTCTCTGAAGCAGGTACAGCCAAGGCTCGACTGCCTTTTCGTATCAAGGAAACGTGCTCTTCCTTCTGTCATCCACTCTCTGTGATGACAGCAAGGACGTAAAACTAGCAAAATGTTGTTTCACGGCGCCATACATTGATTTTAGAGTCCTTCCCCCATAAATCCACTATCTCTCACAGTCACTGATTGGATTGTTTGGTCTGGACTAAGTGTCCTTAACTTCTTTTGTATTGAGTATAGTGTGTTTAGAGAGACTTAAGACGTGCTCCACCGTTTCACTGTTCAAAGACTGAATACAGACCTAAATGAGAATAGATTGATTTTCAAGAAATACAGCAAGATTGATTTTTCTAGTCTTTTTCACTGATGAATGAAATTGACGGGCAGTTCTCACCCCTGATCATTTAGATGAGTTTATTTACAAACATTGTCATTTATGTTTTTCTTGTCGCATTTTTCACTTAGCACCTTTGCACTCCTGAGTTCTTATTTCTTTCCCCCTTGAGCATTCCATGAGAAGCTTGTTCTATGTTTTATCAATTCAAAAATCACGTGCCTCTCAGTCATTTTCTCTCCATGTATATCTGTGAAACAAAGAAAAGCAGCCACCGCGCTGATGCGTACCATTCCTAAGCAGCAACAAGTCAAGATTTAGTTTCAATCTTGGTGTTAACAGTCATTTCCACTCCCATTAATATCAGTGTGCAACACAGCGCCTCTGTCTCCGAAGCAATACACTTGGAATACATTTCATTCATGCCAGATAACAGCTATGTGAAGTTATCGGTTGATTAACTTGATAACGTAATGAAATCCAGTTAGGGGTCCTGTCTCACTGTTGGTAATGCGATATGCTTTGTTCTAATGATAATATCCTCACTACCTCAATGGGAAAACGATAGCTCAGTCAGTGAAGAAGTTGATAGAACCCATGATGCTTCCGCCCTCCTGTTTCTGTGTTTTTATACTTTTTCTATGCAGGATGTGGCATGATAGTGGGGTCATTCTTGTGAAAAATGTTTTCTTTTTCCTTTCCTGCCATACTCCATTTCATGCGTACTTAACTGTTATTTCCATACACATCAGGTATTTTCCTGTTCATGTGTGATTATCAGTCATGTATCATTGGCTGAGTGTGCCAAACAATGGCAAAAGTGCTCTGTTCGCCCTCAGCCCTGTATTTGCCTGTACATCCCATGTGCAACAGCCATTGTATTGCTTTTGATGTGTCTCCTCCTTTGTGACTGGCTTTCAGCCGCCCTTTGACCCTTATGACAATCTACATCTTGTGACAACGTTAAGAACGAGTTGTCACATTTTTATGAGGGCAAACTCTGGGAAATACTTACCCACATTTAGATATGTTCAGTAGATCACCCGCAACCTTCAGGTGAAATTTGCACCGTGGGCATTTCCTTGGTCTCTCAGACTTGATGCTAGGAGAGTCTACATTCACTGAGATTTATGAAATTTTATTCAAATTTTGACTTGACTTGAGTGAGCCTCCAGGTAGACGTACATGTTTCAGGTAGTGAATGTTTTAAAGCATTAATGGCTTACTGATTTGTGCAGCTTTAGCCTTCAATCTGAGTGAACCCCGAGTTACAATGGAAAATATGACTACACCATGAAGATAGCCACAATAACCACCACCTGTCCCCCACCACTCTCCCAGACCCCCTGAACCCCTGATCCCCCTCCTGCCCACATTTGGACCTTACTCACAGTCACAATCCACTGCACTGCCCCCTATGGGACTGGTGGGCTGCCTAAACGTCTGTAGTCGATCCAGGAGTGCTGTCCATCTCTAATCTGTGGTATTGCATGTCTCGGGCAGGCAAGCGGGGGCGTCGCAGCAGTGCAGGATCACTAGACAGCAATATGGAAGTAAGTTGGAAGCAGCTGGTATCCAAGCTACTCTCTATGTGATGATGTGCACTGTCAAAACACACCATTTATTTTTGGTCTTGCACCTTCTTTGCTTCATAGACTCAGTTCATTCGTTTGGATCATTTATTTTTCTTCCTGGGATGCCTTATAACCTGCCTGCCTCGGTTAGTGTGTATGCATGGGTTGCCTGCCTCTGATCCTGATCCTGCCCCTGTTTGAAAGTCAGAGATCTCCTGCTTTGGTCATGTTATAGTGGCCAACATACCCTTTATCTCAGAACAAGCATGACTCTACTAATCCCCCTCCCACCTCCCCCCTTCTGATCCCTCCCCTTGTTGCCTGTTTCTGTCCTTCATTCAATCACGTCCAAGAAGTGAGAGTTTTCTTTTGGTCCTTCTTTCTCTAAGGCAGGGTTCTGTAACTCTCAGCCAGTGGGTGTCTGTACATCTCCTGCTGCCCCTTTCACTGTCCAGGTCTTTCTTTTTTCTCCTATCCACCGCCTATGACTTCAGGTTCAGGGAGGAACGTAGCCTTTATGACCAGAGGTCTACTGATGGGCTTCACACAGACCTATAAAGATGTAGATTTCATTCATTCATCCTCCACTCATTCCATGTGTCCATGAGTTCATGTGTTGGGCTGAAGTCTGGAACCCTGAAAATTTCATTCCACGTTCAAAGAAGTCATACGGTCTCTCTCCAGTCTTAGATGAAGCATGTGCCGAAGGAACAGCTGTTAAAGCTCACAGAATTACCTCATGCCTGGATAGTGGATAGCGTTGGACGCAGAGCAGGGGGGAAAGTGTCCAGGCGTGTTACGAAGTGTGCACATCAGAGCTTAATCCCTGCTGCCTTCTGCCTTCTAGTTGAATGCTAACCTGTGGATGAAGAGTTTGCCTGTTCACATCCTCTGCATGTGGAATCTATGCCTCTGTTGATTTTAACAAGTTGCATGTGTGACTCTTGGCAGGTTTGGGACATTGACTGCAATTGAAGATGAAAATGTTGTCTTTTCTACTCTTGTTATTGTCATAATGTACAGTTCTTACAAGTCCTGTTACAGATTTAGCATTTTGAAATGTATCTTTCAAAGGCCGGACCAGTTAGCTTGAACTCCTGAAACGTTTGTTCTTGGACATTTGCTCATCAGCAGAGCTCCTTTGTGAATAGAGGCTTCCTTCATCATGAAGCGTTTGCCAGAGCTGAAACATTCATAGTCTCGCTGCTCCCCATCATGAAAAGAACATTTTAATTTGTCATTTGCATGCCTTATAACATTTTGCTACTTGTTTATCTTAAATATGCAGACTTTGTGAATTGTTCCTGCTGGTGCTGCGTAGCTGCAGTTTTAGTAGCTGTCATGCAGCAGAACTTGCGTAGTCTCTGACAGACGTGCTGTTACCTTCTTCCTTCCTGCAGGGGTCCATCATTAGCAGTCCTCACACTCGCCGGAGAGCCACTACCCCGCGTGAAGGCGCACCCCGCGGCCATCCCTCCATCCCTAACTCGGCATCGACCTCCATCCTGGGGTCGCTCTTCGGCAGCAAGCGAGGAAAGCCTTCATCCCAGAGCCACCCTCCTCTTCCTCCACAAGGTCACCCCACCCTCATATCCCACAAGCCCCACCCATCCAACCTGCACCACACAGCACAGGCAGCGCACACAGTGCAGGGCCAGCACCACGGCCACCACTCGCAGTACTGCCAAGTGCAACAGAACCCGCCGCCTTACCACCATCACCACCACTACCACCCACCTCCCCACACACAGTACCACCAGCACCCAGGCTACACCTCGCACGCGCACCAACACACCCATTCGCAGCACAGCCATCACAGCCAGCATTCCCATCACGTCTCGCACTCCCAGCATGCTCCTCACCACCACAGTCAGCAACCGGGTTCGGCACCGGGCGGACCCAAACCCAAACACAGTGGCATCAGCACCGTAGTGTGATGTTCCTCACAAAGAGAGAGAGAGAGAAGGGAGAGAAGAGAAACGGTGAGGGAAATTAATGAAGGAGGGACAATTGCTTACACCAAAGGGACTGACAGCATAAGTCTATGGCCTGTCCACTGTGTTTTACTGCTGCTGTGACGGAGACGAATCACAGGCAGTTACCTATTTCCCCTCCAGTTCCCAACTAATATGCAGGATGGAAATCAGACTCAAATCTTCCACCAGGGGCCTTCGCTAGCTTGCCTGATTTTGGGCCTGGCTCCATCAGGGTTTCAGGGGGTGTTCTGTACAGGAAGATGCTCTTTTATTTTCCACAAACTCACACGCTACCTGGCCGTGACGGCTGACGAGAGAATGGGTTTTCTCGCCAAGCCGCTCCCCATCGCTTCATTACTCCTCCAATAGCCTGTCTTCCCTTCACATAATCAGAGGAAAGACGACCTGAGAAAGTCCTAAGAGAACACGGCTGACTGCTTTCTCTGTCTCGACGATGGCGTATTACCTTGTACACAGCCTTTCTGGAGTTACCTTTCGACACTGCTTTCTTGGGTTTGTAGATCCTGCCATCATTTAAGAATGCTATTTGTTGTTGCCTCCTGTAGAGCTCATATGTAGTGAAAAACCTAGATATAATCATTTCACACTAACTTGATCAACGGACAGGTTAACAGCTGAGTAGACAGTCTCAGTCATAGTAGTTCTAGTGCTGTATTTACTGTTGATGACAGCTATATGTGTTGTCTCTTAGCTCTCATAAATAAATGTGCCAATTATTAATGCATAATCTATTTAGTCAAGACTTCATGTACAGTATATTGTGCGTAAAGTAATTTGTAAGATTATACTTACAACAATTATTATTATCAATGAAAATGAATTTTATCAGTATTATACTGACTCTATGGTAACAGGATATGTACATCTAAGACGAGTGAACTCCCATTCAGTCTGGCCTATAATCTATTCTGGAATTTTTGCCTTTCAAATGGATCACAAAGAGCCTCTGGATTGCAGCTGTAGCATATGGGCCTCAAAAGCTGGGCTGACATGTAGGAATCCTCAAAGTAGACGTTCCCTGGTCTGCTTCAAGTAGATGTGTCCTGCCGCTCATGGCGGGCGGGATATGCAGGGTTGGTGGGTCCCTTTAATCTGAGTTTACTTACTCATACTGTGGCTGCTCAAACTGTATAAAAGAAATGAAGATGAGCACATTAAGGTGCATGCTTTGTTTTGGGATACAAGTCACCTCTGGACTTCTCAAACATTGCGAGTATGCTTGGAGGCTGAGTTCACTTAACAGATGGACCTGCAGAACATGTTGCATCGTCTGTTGCCTTGAACACACCGTATGCGGCAGCTGCTTTCTTGACTCTTGAAATAAAAAAAACAGTAACACTTTGGAAATTTACTTTTGCCTTGTTTAGTGTTTTTCTTATTTTCCTTTAATTCACCAACCGTGTTTGGTGAGTGAATAAAATCAGTTTTTATGAAGTGAAGGGTTTTTTTTTCTTCATCTTTTCTAAATCATATGTGCAATATCTTTGTACTGATTTTGTACATTCAGAACAAGCAAGGTGTCCCTCCCGTTTGTGCATTTTCATGTTGTATTGTTATTTATTTATTTTGTTTTGACCCCTGTCAGTCTTTCTCAGTAAATTAATGTGTGGCTGTCCTCATAGTCTTTTGCGAGGTACAGTCTAGGAGTTCAGTGGAATGTCTAATAAGTGATTTTGCATGTACTGTTATTGATGTGAGGCTATCCTCTGCACATTGTATAACAAATCAGTGTTACCATAGCAAGTTTAAGTGCAATCATGTTCAAAAATGCAGACTTGGACTGAGAGTGGAAGTCTGTTATCATGTTGTCCAGGAAGAGATTCAGGTGAAAAAAAAATATCTTTTTTCATTTCAGAATATATAAATACTTACAGAGTTCACAGTGGAAAGAGGAATGTGTGTATATATTTTAATAAAGGAATATGCTTCCCTTTGGGCTGAACAGAAATATTTTGCTGGATAAGCACATATGAGAGAACACTTTCATTTTTTCAGGAAATGCAGTTATAATATTCAGCAGAAATGCAAACTGAACAAAGGAACTGGGTATATGTAAAGAATAATAACTTTCTACATTCTATGAATAAGAGTCTATTATAGTGTGTAAATTAGTGACAGTAAACTGTTTGTCCCAATATTCAGGTTGTAAATGTATTTTAACATTCACAAAGAAAACCATTGCCATAAGTCAGGCTTACACTCACACATTTCTCTTCATGTGATTCTCATATTGTAATTATAGTAAGGAAGCAAGTTCAGAAGGTAAACATATCTCAAATGGGACATTAATGATCAGTTGAATGTGTCTTTCTATTGATTTCATATTTCTGCTATAATTCTTAAATCTTGGGATGATGTAAAACCAAGACTTCTGTTCTTTCTTTTTTTTTCTGTTGTGTGTTTGTAGTGCTTCAAATGTCCACGGTCATTTAGTGTGAAAAAAAAAATACCCCCAACAATGCACTGCATGGATCTGATGCATCATGTGTCCTTTTCACTGTGAGCTGACTGAAAAAAAATCAGCCTGTAAAGTTTGACCTCTTTTGATTTTGATTAATTTGGAATTTTCTGATGTTGACTTGCTCTTGCTGTTTCATGTTACGCTGATAGTTATAGAAGCTCAGCATGCATTTCATCAACATAGCCATTGTATAAAGAACAAACATGAAGACCATTGCACTTCTGTTAGATCGCTGAGGGCTTTCATCGTGTAAATAGGGGATTTGATGTGCAAACTGATGAACTTCTTTGAAGGAGGGTTTATCTTTATGAAGTTATAAAGGGACCAAGACGGGGGGGAAAGAGCTGTACATACTGTGTATATGATCAGTACTCTATTCTGATATCTGAAGCTAAGATCAGGATGTATACACATCACCTCATTAGAGGGATGAGAGGGGTAATTATGAACATATCGACTGTCTCTGCCTCCAACAGTAGTGAACTGTCATTTGCTGTAGATATCAAAACCAGACTGTTAGAAAGTTCGCTGCCATTTACATCCACAAAAGCTCTCTTTCACACATGCATCCCCTCCATACACACACACACACACACAAACTCACTCACTCACTCACACACACACACACACACACACACACACACACACATACATGCACATCCCATCATGCTGCAAGCTGTTCTGTCAGGCGTGAGACACAATTTTAAAAAAAAGGGAAAGACAAGAGTGGCCTCATTTCTATGTGCATTCTGTTTGTACAGTGAGTAGTGAGTCAGTAAGACCCCAGTTATTGTAAAACTTCAACTGTGACAATGTTGAGAACGCAAAATAAACAAATATATGACTTATGGTATGCATGTGTTGTTTTTTGCTATCCAATACGTGACGTACTTTACCCTTCAGTATAAAATAGTTGATCTTATAGGCTGCACTGTCACCTGTCAGCGTTAATCAAGGGGAAACCATTTTTTCTTCATTTGATTTAGACTTGCATAATGCATTGCATAATGCAGTCTCTAATATCTTTCCCTGTCAGTGCTTCCCACTAATGTCACAGCATTTCCACTAGAGGGCATACATTAAATAGATATAAAAATGGGAAAGGAAAATTTGTGTCCTTACACCACCTATTGGTAAAAAGTGGACCTGCTGCAGAGTCGCTCATAGGATCAGAGTCAATGCACACATGCAAAGCAGCCCTGCACTGCTATGCACACCCTGCACTGCTATGAAGCTATGGAAGAGTAAAAACTTGTCTTAGATCATAGATGTCATGCTGTCATCCTCATTCATTGTCATTAGAGAGTGCATTTAAGCATTAGTGTATGCCCATACTACTGTGTCCTTATTTTGAGTGTAATTTTGCTCAGAATCATTTTCTGTTCAGGCTTGAGCTCAATTGATTTTTGGCTGTGACATATTACTTACATATATATTTAAATTCCCATAAAGCTCTATCGACTGAAAGCTACGTTTTGGTGCAATGCCCCTGTTGTTTCACCGCTGAAGTGATGTAACTTATATGTGACTAACTGCGTGTGTGGAACCACTGCCACTGTTTTGAGCAGATAAACTCTTATCTTCCTTCAGCAGATGGATTTCCCCTATTTCAAGTACGCCAAAACACGGCCGCTGTCATTGGTGGGTTGCTCACACTGATGTTGTTCTGTGGGTGCGCAATTATTCTGAGGGCTGGATAACATGCCATTTACGAGGGAGGGTCACGTCGCACTTTTCAAAGTACGATCAGAACTTAAAGGTATTATTGGACACAAGACCAGACCAGTGAACTCTGACAGAAGAAATGCATTAAGGATGACTAGACACAGAGGGAATAACTCTTCAGTTGGCTTGACTCTGAAAGGTTTGTCTTATTTCAGTTTCCTTTAATGTTGTTTTGACACTCTATCAGTAATTGACACTATCAGCTGACTATATCTCATCAATTATGTTTGCTTTACAGAATTATATCAATATTTTGCCCACCTCATAAGTGTGTTTATTTCTGGCATGGAGGAAAATAAGATTCAGGACACTGTTTATGGTTAAATGCAGAAATGAAGATATCTCAAGTTGTACTCATTTCTGTAAACCATGTTTGTTTTTCTCAAGAGAATATCATTCAGAAACTGAAACTAGTGGGTTAATACATAGAGGATATTGGCTTTTGTGACAAAATTACGGATTCAGAAAGTTTATGTGAAGCATTACTCACAACATCTTTTTTTTTCTTTATTTTTTGAGGAATGGCATTTAAATGCTTTGCAAATTAACTCTTCAAATGATTTTAGTATATGCTAGTATAATGAATTGTTGGGTGCTGTACAGTAAGCATGTTCTGAAGAATCCTGACAAAATTACAAATATGTTTTTGTCATTGCTAATGACTTTTCTCCTGCTCCTGCAGAATGCTCTCCGGTTCAGGCCTAGTGGTCTTCCTTCTCTTAGCCATATCAAGTGCACATAGTATCGCTCAGCCCGCTGGGTTCCAAGTCAACTGCAGCTCCTTGAACCTAGTGGAGATACCTGAACTCCCCTCAGACACTCTAGAGCTTCATGTACAAAACAACCAGCTCACTGCAGTACCTCCAGGCCTGTTTGACAGAATGACTGGTCTGAGGAAGGCCTCCCTCTCTGGGAATCCATTCCACTGTGACTGTGGGATCCAGTACCTGAGGAACTGGCTGCTGAGGAACAGGGCTGTTGTTTCGGGGGTGCCTACCTGTGCCAGTCCAAGCTCTGTGGCACAGAGACCCATCACCGAACTCAGCGAGGACTACTTCCAATCTTGTGCCCCGCCAAGCTGTGCTGGTTGGGCTTATGACAGTGTGATGGGGCTGATGGTGTGCGGTCTCATTGCTCTGCTATTGTGGGGCTTGAGAGTGGCCAGGAAGACCACCTGCACTCTGTGCATTGATGAGAGACACACAGGATTTGAGGCTGAGTCTCTGCGATCGCTGAAGCCCAGACACAGGCAGAGACAGAGGCTGCAGAGCACATCGTCAGAGGTCAGTGGGAACTCTGATTCTCACTCATGGACAGAGGATCTAGAGAGGCCGTTTCTCAACATGGAGTTGTTGCCTCAAATACTGGATGTCTTGCACGAGAAGCACAACATAAAGATTAAGGCTACCTGAGAAATAGTGTGATCCATAGAGTGGCTATAGATTTTAACCAAGCGTGGTGACTGTCTTTTATAGATGACCAGAAATGTGTGATTCAGACTGAATTACTTTAATACAGTGGAGTTTGATATCACTTTATGATTTTTGTTAAATAATTCTAAAAATTCTGTGTGATAGGCTGTAACAAAATAATCACACTAAATGTGGTTAAAGAGGTGAAGACAGTAGTGGATTTATTTATTGATTTTTTGCAATGAAGTCATTTGTTTTTACATCTTTTTTCCCTATACACTTCATATGGGTAGACAATTGGCATTTTATTTTATTTTCTTAAATGCAACTTAATTTGATTGGGGTAATATGTACTTATTTAGGTATGAAATTCACAAGATGAATTGAATGGTAAATCCTCCAATGAAAAAATATCTTATGCTATGTTTATATCTACAATATAAATATAAATGTCTAATTAGACTTTTTGCTTTTGGAATCAAAATTCTAATGCATAAAACAAGTAGTATTGAACACTACCAACAATGGGTAGATTCTCTATGGCAGGAAGATATGGTAACATTTAACATGGAGGACAAGCTTTGATCTGTGCAAATACATATAAAGGATCTGATAAGTACACAAAATGCAGACAGACAGCACTAGTAAAGGACAATATTGCACTCTTAACAATAACAGTAAGTGTTTTTACAGTAACATTACTCTCATTATATTCATGCATAGATTACCAGGATAAATGGGTAAACAATGAATAAAAATGCAATAATAAAAGTCACTTGGAGAAAAAAGGTAAAACGTTATCTGAATACAGTTCATAAAAAACACTGATAGCTTTTGGTAATAAATATAGGATGATTTAAGAATCTGTAATAACAATCTAAAACATTGCCATAATCTAGGAAAATACTTAATACTGTCAAATAAGGCAGTTATTAAACTTTTCATCTCTTAAAAACAGGTACTTGTGCAGAATATGACCATTTGAGAACTATCACAAAAAACATATACAAAAGAACAGCTGACAGTTAACAACAGTTAAATGAGAGTTAGCTTTATCTAAAGATCGTTTTACTGATTAAGAGTTTTGAAGAAGATCCATCAATGCCCTGTCAGGTGGTAAAACAATGTCCACAGTGTTAGGCTCGTACAGATTAACGCATGAAGTGGCATTTTCCAGTAAATACCCCACACCCCTGTACTAGGGCCTCTGTGATCACACAAAACCTGTCGTCTGAAAAATCTACTGAGGCACAAACTTCTCCTGCTCAAAGATGAGGTCAACAGCTCCCGCCACATCCTGCACGATGTGGCACGGCTCCACCAGCCCAGGGTCGAATTGAAAGTCCCGGTGCCCGTGGAACACAGTCTCTTTGATGCAGTGGTTGGCATCAGGGGGCACCTCTGTGTTGGGGTTGTAAACCCCTGTGCAGACTAGGATGGACTTACAGGAAGTAGCAGATGGTGGCGCTAGCTCACTCTCCCAGGCGTTGTCGATCTCCTCCTCCTGCGGCACAGCGGTGGTGGAGCCTGTGGCGGCCACCATCTTGGCAACAGTTTTGGGGTTCTTTCTAGCAACCCTCTCCTCCAGGTAGCGGTTGTATAGGTTGGCGCCATAGATGTCAGTCATGAGGTTATCTCTGAGGAGGGGGAAGGGAACAGGCTATTAGGGGCTTGGAATTGAGTACCTCTCTGTATAAGAGCTGAACTGTACGTCTTCTCTATTGTGATGGTGTGTCTGTGCATCTGTGAGGATGTACACAAAGGACTAGACTCAGTGACGCCCTGGATGGCACTGAGACACGCAAGCATGTTTATTTACTGTTGATCTGTTCCACTCAAATGATCTCAAATGATGTATAGAGGCGCGGTACAGTATGTACATGTAGAAACACGTCTGCAAGAAGGGAAAGGGTGCGCCACTATTTTTTTTTCTAATGTAATAATCATTGCATTAGTAAGCAGTGTCTAGGCCTTTCAAACTGCAACACTGTAAACAATTTTTAACACTGCTTTTGACCAAATCATTTTTTGATAGTTTTAGAGACATAAAATTGAAGAGAAGTTTGCTCCACCTAACCTGACATAGGCAAGCCTCGGAGGCAAGAGTTCAATTTTGAAAATGATTTCTGAGACCTGATTCTAAAAATTAGATTTTATGAGCTCAGAGTAAACTGTAAGTACACAGTAAATACACCGAGTAAATATGCACAGTTTTCCCCCAGAGCAAGAAGTGCAAGTGACACTGATAAAATGTAGGAATGTAGAAAATGTAGAAACACCAGCACATGATTTGCTGGTTTGATGTACTTGAATTGGCTTTCAACTCCCATCAGCATTTGTTTAGAGTCTACAGCTTTTATATCAACTACTGATGCAAAACAGATGACATGATTTGGCATCTTACCCTATAGCATAAAGAGAGGTGATGGGAAGTTTCCATTGCCTCTCCAGGGCCTGGCTTCTGATGAGGTACTCTGCAAAATGGTAGGTCAGCTCACTGGGTTTTCCCATTAGAGCCTCGTACTTCAGCTCTTTACCTGTTATCTTCTTATAGATGTTCTCTAGGCACACAAGAAATGTCCCGTGGCCAAACCTGAGATATAATGAGAGGGACAGAAAGAGAGAGAGAGAGAGAGAGAGAGAGAGAGACTCATTTCATTCATTTACTCAGCAACTTTGTAGGCTATGCTTTTGTTAATCTGTTAGTGTTATTTAGATTTTTGTATTGTGACTATGAAACTGTGTTGCCGTTGAAATCTTTTCAAAACATTTCAATGGCAGTGCTGAATCCAAAAGGTTACCGTGGAGACTGAGCCTCTGCCATCCACATGAGGTCCATGTTGCAGGCCAGCAGGGGGAGGTGGGGCGATGTTTGAGTATGGTGGGCAGTGCTGAGGTTTCCGTTGGTCAACAGAACATCGACAATCAGCTGCAAGTTGGTCTCCCATCGGATGGGCTCCCCAAAGAGGACCACAGCTGTACATGGAATTACATGATAAACATGAAATCTCTCAGAAACATTAATGAAATCCTAAATCAGGGCAGATCTCAGTGGATGACAGTAAAATTAAATTAGAAGCACATGTATCAAATACTTGCCTTCAATGTTCGGAAAGTTGCACACAGGAGAAGACTGGGGAGGAAGAACAGAAACCAAGCAGGCATGGTTTATAGTGAATTGATGCTATGTAGATAGTGTGTTATTATTCTCAGAAAATGAACATTTTAATGTAAGGCAACAATATCTCACTGGCAGTTTGGGTCTCCTGTTGTGATCCACCATATCCAGCAGTGGGAATGATTCCCTCAGCATATCAATACCAACCACCTTCTCAAAGCCCAAACTGAAGAGTGTTAAGGATGAAAAGAAAGGATCACTGAACTCCTTATTTAGATAGATCATTTATATAAAATATGCAAACAAAAGGAGACTCAAGGATACTTTTTAGCAATGTCCAGGACTGGCCCTTGTCCTGACACAAGCACACACTTCTGATGGTACTTCTTAAACATCCTCAGTGGACTATGGGACATGATGACCTGATCTTGGGTAATCTGACAATAGATAAAATATTATGAGAGGTTACTAAGCTGAGGTGTCAGGGGACACCAAATTTGCATGTCCTTAAAAAAAGTAATTAAGTGCATTAGTTTTGTGTCAGGTTCACTTATAAATGACAAAGCCATGCTGCTACCTCTGGAATTTTAGCCTTAAATAGCCACAGTAGGCCTATTATACTCACAGATACTCCCAGAATGTGAGAGAGCTGGTCAGCTTTTGTTTGTCTGAGGCAATTCCCTGCATTTGTGACAAAAACGACTGGCACCACAAATTGTCCCTGAGAGTTCACCAACTTCTCAAATGCCTTTTTGGCAGCCGGGATTGGCATCTTTCCCCGAATGAGAACGCCATCAATGTCGAACAGCAGACCAAAACCCGGCTGGGGCTGAAGAGGAAAGGACATGATGGTCAGCCAAACTGCAAGCTTGACATGAAAAGGAGGTGATTCAACAACTCAGCTACAAACAATACAGAAACACAAAATGGGGAAAAGGACATGAATTCTGCATGTTTTGTCATAATAAAGGAAATCGGTGTTAAAAAAATGCTTGACAAAAGTCAGCTAATGACTGACAATATGACTGACAGGCTGAGCAAACATAAAGATAAATAAATAAATAAATCTCTGACCCACACATCAGTCAACAACAAAGATGGGGGATTCCTTACTAAATCCAAAAGGTCATTGGCCATATTAAAATTATTTCATAGATTTTATTATTTGTAAGCTATGCAGAATGTGTCATGATGTTTGCAAATATGCTTTCTTTTGACATAATCCATAGTGTAATTATGAATAACACATTAATGATCAAGGTGATTTTCAACAGTATGCAACAATATGGGGCCTTCATCATTGTTGGCATAGGAGACTACAAATGCAGGCAAGTCACAGGATCCATACGGGAGATCCTCGTCTTGTGACACAGCAGATCGGCAGCCCAGTACACGTATTTAGTTAAAAATCATTAAAATCATAAGCTTGACAGCCATTCACGTGGATAAACAGATGATTATTTTGCTTTTCCGACATTTTATTGTATTTTGGGTCAAAAAGGGAAAAAGGACTTGAAATACTGGTTAGACCAGCGATTGTTTTTCTCTTCTAGGGGGAAAAAAAACACAGTAAGCTATTTGTGCTGTTGTTCATGAGGTCAGCTCCCATACAGTTTTTTGTCCCCGCGAGCGCATCCACATCTGAGAAAGTTGCATGCAAACAATGCAACGTCGATGTGACATTCTGTAACATATACTCAGATATGAAATACAAGGTATCGACTTGTCAACAATGCATTATTTGACAGAGCCAAGACGCTCACGACAGCTTGAACCGTACCTTGGTATTAGACACAGTTCCACAAAACCCGCACCGAGAACAGAATATCCCGGCTTTTCGTCTGGCTTGACGGTTACTCTGAGTGTACAGAGCCCGGTAAAGTGGCAGGAGTCCCTTCATCTCCTTTATTTGTCACCGGGTTGATCAAAAAACACTGTAAATCGATGCCCACCACGCACGAGGTGAGCCGGCTTCGGCCGAGCTGGCTGTTCGGCTTCTAAGCTTCTTTTTCCTCAGATATTTTCTCGCCCATAATGTGACTGGGCGAGAAGCGATGACGACATATGGGGAGTAGGAGGGTCCTCGTGCATCTCTGCTGGAGGAGTCCCGGAGCTGCATCTGCACTGCAACCGCTGCTGCCATTTTAAACGCCGAGGTGGAGCCTGAGATGACTTGCGAGGCGAAAGCACCTCCGTACAACACGACACAGTACTGCAGATGGTGACACACAAAGCCCCGACCTGCGCTTTGCAGCAGAGTGTTTAATACTCTCACTTACATAGACTGAAATTGCATATTGCGTGCTATTTAATCAGTGTCTGGCTCCATGGACGAGGTTTCAGGAACTAATCCAATCAGGAAATTTAACCAATTTGGGTTAGCGGTGGCAAATGTGACAAGCTGACACCCTTAGTGTGCTTTATTTAGGCTGTCTAAAATTACATAGTGAGTGGAACTAAAAGAAGTTAGAACAGGGAAATCTGGGTCCCTACATTAAACAGAATCCCTCTGCAGTCTGACCCCACAAGTTAATGTTTTTTTTTAAAGGGTCACAAATATGGATTGCACAGGTAATGGGTCCACAATATTCTAAAGAAATGCTCAAATACTTAAATAGGCTGTATTTTATGTGAAACTACTAAGATTACTAGTTAGTTATTCTTGAATGTCTTATGTTTATCATTATGTTGAATGTAATGTGTTTATAAATGTGGACCCCAGGAAGATTAGCTAATAGGGATACTAATAAACAAACAAAAACATGTAATACTGCTATAACCAGTCAAAGTGACTGTAACAAAAGATAGGCTGAACAAAATATGAACCGAAAGGCTAGTGGACTAGAAAATCAGGGTCAGTCTGGTTAACTGTTTGTCTAAGACATTTCATGCAGTGTGCACAATTCATTTTGCACGGGTTTGAGCTCCCCAAAAGACTCACACTTCATTAAAAAACCAAGAATCGTGTAAATCTGTGAAGGCTTCTCCAAACATCAATTTCAACCCATTACAAATCTATTAGACACTGATGGAATTGAAATGAAATAAACAGATAAAAAAAGTTACTCCCCGTGCTGCTCCAGCTTTATTGATAGTTTAAAATTACATTTCTGTTTTTCTGGGACTTCAGTTGCATTTTCCTTCCGACTTAAAAACTGAGTACAAGCAAATGGTATTTTTACAGTAGTTTACGTGATATTGTACAAAAATAACATTTGATTTCTGTGAAAACATTTTCCATTCCCAAATAACTGCTAATTCTGCTGATCTGACAACTGTTCTTGATGCTAATTTCTGCCAAGGTATAAAATAAAACACAAGAAAACAAAAGAAAAAAAATCCAAAGCCATATTTTAAAGAAAACATCTACCTTGGACTATTAAGTGATATTTAAATTGTAAACAGATTTCTATAAAAGAACTTGACTCTTTTTATACCTTCAAAATTTTATATCTTAGCAATATAACATGTAGTTTATGTTACCGCCCACTTAGATGCTTGTAGGGCTCAGATGCATCATGTTATGAACTGTTTCCCATGTCATACTCTCTTGGCCAACTCGTATCTGTTCCCACTAAAACAAACCAAAATAACCATAAATGGAAGTGCAGGTTTCCATTTACTGCCGCCTTCTTTCTCATCTTACTGAAACTCACTTCCACAAGCTCAGAGGTCCTATATTTCCCATTCATTCATCTCTGATCACCAGTGGCTTGGAAAGGGGGGTTCTTTAACAAAGCATTATACATAACTCCGCTACCAAACTAAAACATTTTTGTATTGAATGCAGAAAGATATTTTTTCACCCCTTTCATCTTATTACATGTCGAGAGGCTCACTGGCCTGGGACTAGCCTCTGTTAGCCAACCTTTGGCCAGTGAAGAGGATTCAGAGAAAATAATACAACCAACCATCAATCTGAATAAAGGAGGGGCAACAAAGGGCACTGATTATGCACTGGCTTCAATGCACTCTTTTGCCAGGTGGCCTGACTTTCCGCAATTGTAGCAGCTCATTTCATTGGATTTACTGCAGTGCACTGCGACATGACCGATTTCACCACACCTGGATAGGAGACAAAAGTTAATGAATTTGATTAATTCAGGAATTAAACATACTCCCATGCTCTTAACTGACAACAAGGCAACATTTTTATATAGAATACAAAATACCATCCTGGTATTACTTGGAGTATATTCAGAGATTAGAATAAAAGTCTGTCAGTGGTGGAGAAGAGCCCTAAATAAAGGTGCTAAAAGTTAACACTCACCTGTAACATTTCACTTTATCGCAAAGTTTCTGAATGTGGCCAAATCCTCCACAGGAGTAGCACTTCTGCTCGTTGGCATGGTCACAGTCGCGGGCCACGTGTCCGCTTTTGCCGCAGTTGTAGCAGTTCTGCTCTCTCTCTTTCTTGGGCTCCTTGCAGTCCCGGGAAATGTGGCCACTCCGGTGGCAGTTGTAGCAAGCTAAAAAAAAAAAACAAAAGCAAAATTCAATTTGTTGAAATTTTAGTCATTATCTAGAAAAGATAATTTTGTTGTTATTAGACTGAAAAAACATCGATTTTAGTCTTCTATAAAACACAGCATATCAGAGAAATGAATACAGTATTTCTTCAAGTAGTGTTGCAAATAACAAAATACCACTATCAAACCACAAATTTAATTTAAAAACAAAACGGCAACACACACCATCCTCAGTTTGTTCACAGTCCCTTGCAATGTGACCTTGGTCTCCACACCGATAGCAAAACAGGTCTGTACAGAAAGAGACATTGCCAGGTAAGTATACATAAATTAAACAAATGCTGAAACATTATTCCATTGTAACAACTCATCAAGTTTTCTTCGAGCGCAGGTCATCATTTAAATAGAATACACAGAAAATAAATAGGGTTCATTGATAATGTTGTGCTATGAGAAGTGGATGCAATTTTAAACTCAAGTATAATGTACGATTACATTTGATGAGGGACATCAGTGTGTTAACAGTAGGAAAAGAGTAAAATGAAGCCTGAGCCCTTTTATCATAATTAACCGATATTGGGTGTGGCCTAAAAAACATTTAGTACCCTTGCTTCGTCCCCGGCCCCTTGTGCGTCCACCACGTCCACCAGCAGTGGGGCAGTGTTTGATCCAATGTCCAGAGCGGCCACATCCAAAGCACTCACTGTTGCTGCTCATCTCCATTATCTTAACAAAACGGAACAAATTATTAGTGCACACAATTCACTTCTAAATAATGTCTTCCCAGAAATTTGTGAGCACATAGATTCTGCTTCCAAACAATGGACTGATTATGGATATAATCAAATCAACTAGCATAAGTAAGACAAAGTGAAAAAAAAAGCAATGATTAGCCTTCAGTGACTCCAAGAATCTAAAACATTCATTGTCATTCTACCTCTGCAAACAGTTTTTTGGCAATTACAATGACTCTGTGCTAAGTCTCATCAATAGTCTGCTCTTGAATTTCTTAATATTTGTGTCACATTTGAGTTTTGCACAGTTGATCTAACAGGGGGGCTACCTAAGGGGATCTAACCTATGATTAAATCGTAGGTAAGATTATCAGTTGCTAGGTCTATTCTAATTGCCCATCAGACTAAGATAACTAACTACTAAGCTAACTTACATGATTTCCTCAATGGAATCATGTTGTGATCACCATAGGCCAAACTTCTTCAAAGTGTTTGCTGACGGTGCTAAAGACATCAAGTCAGGGAGAATGTCAGTTAATGAGTAATCAGCTCATAATGGTAACGTTAGTAGTAGTTACTAAAAGACTAACCAATGCAGGCAAGGACCAGATGAACCCCATGACCTCTACTACGGTCATCAAGTTCGCACTATGGCAGGAGTGAAATGTTAAAACAAGGCTGTGAGAATGAAACTACCCTTTAAGTTCGCCATTACAAGTGCTAACTTAGCTAACTTCTGTGATGATGGCCAAACATACGACGGCCCGAATTGTGCCTTACATTACATTGGTCTACATGCTGGCGATCAAGCTTAATTGGCCTCTTACTGCACTGTGATATTCTACCTGGTAACTAGGTGAAATTTATTAAATTCAAATTTATCCGACGTTGCGTGTGGATGTCCAGTTTACAAGCTGCTGGGTAACAACGTAACTGCAGTATTAGCAATTGAGCGCATGTTATCACTTGTATTGGCAGGCTAGTGTTAGCATTCATTTCGTCGTAACAACTGAGAAATACAATATCTAGTTCCTAAAGTTGCTAAAATTAGCCAAAGGTTAGATCATTCTGAAACCATCTCTGGCGCATGAACCCTCGATAATTCATTCGACAACGTGACTTAGCTGATTTTACGGCTGTAAAAACAGAGGGAAGTGCTAAAGGTAGTTTTAGGCCTTGTCACGTTGATGTTATTGCGTACTCGCGATACACTGCTGCTAGCTAACATTATCACATGCTAACCCACCATCTCAGCATCACAACCACGAAGCACGGCTCCGTCGACGATCATTTATCTTTATGCAGATGTTAAGTGTCGACAAACATTTGAGGGAATGTACACTTTTATTGTACGTGGTTTATGGCGGATCATCAAAAGAACATTTAATAAAGATACAATTTCCCGCGCAGACACCACGCATCAAAGTCGCTGTGACTCACTAGAGGACCAGGCCAAAAACCCTGATGCCCGATCAGTAACTCGCAAAACAACCCGTGTTCACAAAAAAAACGATTTAAGGCCCGATTTTTTTTAAATAGGCACCAAGTTTGTTGTAACACACTCCACAATTTAATCGCTCAAATACATTTTTTGATGAAATTAAAATGTACAGCTATATTATTGCTTACCTTGTTGGCTTATTACCGTTATGTACTGTGTTTACGCCTCCTTCTTTGCGCTACATGCGGTGGGAACACGAGTTCCTGAAATGTCATTCAAGGTAACCCGTACAAACTAGCGTTTGGATTGGCCACAGCACCCGTATAAAACCAATCAAGCACCAGTCTGTCTGGACACCGCCTCTATGAATTAGCCAACCACGGATATGAATTGGTCCTGCTCCCTATACTGACCAATAATACGTACTTACTTCCACGACGACTGCCGGACCTTGTTTTCCTTACCTCCATGATGCAAGAAGACTATTTGAGCTGTCTTGAGCAGTGGTGTGAATTGCAAGTATCTAATTTATGAGGGTCAATGGCGAACGACAACAACAACAACAATGACAATAATGATGATGATAATGATGGTGAAAATAAGAACAATATTAATAGTATTAACAACAACAGCATTATTATTATTATTATTATTATTATTATTATTATTATTATTATTATTCACTTTATTCGTCTTGCAGTTCAAAAATTGTTTCATTAAATTAAAACCTTAAAAATCCAATATAAATAAATTAAAAACAACACACCACAAGATAAAAATATAGAGTAAAAAAAATAGAGGCTGAAGACGCTTGTTGTTGATATGCCTTACTTGGGCTGAAGTTTCACCTTTCAGCAGAAAAGTTTTTTAATGTAATCATTGTTGATTGTTGGCTAGCCTCAAGTTATTCAAACAATTTGACTGCACTGAGTCTGCATGTAAAGCAAAATAGTGTAGCTAAACTAATTTCTCCACAGGCTAAATTTCCATGAACAATATAAATAGCCTAATCATATGATATTGTGCTCTTTCTGCAGGGTTGACCTATAATTTTATCTTCAGCATCTTTAGTTCTTCTTATCAAGAGTGCTCTGAGTGCACAATGACCTCTCTAGTCTCCCCTGTAACCAAACTCAAACAGCTTTTCCAAGACATCAGCATTTTGCATTTAGTGACCTTTAAATTAAGAGTCCCAATAATAGCAATAACTACCTAAAACACTGCTTTATCAGTAGCCCTAGTGATATTTTAATTGAAGAAGTGCAATAATCCCCAAATAGATGTGTGGTCTTAATAAATTCTGATGGCCTACAGCCTAAGATTAATTAAAGAGAACTAAAACTATTTAGGCAAATGAACATGTTAAGATAAACTGAAATAAGAAAATAAAAGTGCCAACCAGTTAAACTAAAAATATTAAGATTTATTTCACTTTTTCCTTTTTGAGGTCAAAAGCAGATTAAAAAATGGATCAAATTACCCTCTAATGAGTTAGGATAAGGTAAGGTAATGATACATGCTATAAACACTGCAAAATAATTTTTCAATATTTTGGACACTTCTTTATCAATGGATACTTGACAATTTGAAGACATTCTATTTGTGTCTGATTAATAATAATCTGAATAAAATACACTGCTCAAACAAAAAATACTTAAAAAAATGAAACCCAAACTAAGACTAACATATCACAAACAAAAATCACAGAAACTAAGCAGCAATTGGAATAAAACTGAAAATATGCTCAAAAGCGTATGGCTGTCTTAAACTGGTGATCTAACAAACATATTCCTGATAGAATCCCATCCTTTTCAACCCATCCTGATTGCATCATATTTTGAATACATGATCAGTGAGAGAGACAACAATCCAGTGAATCACAGGGCCTACAAGCATCTCAGCTAACAGGCCTGAGTGCTTGGTTAGATCAATATGTGGGGAAGATGCAATCATCCTGGTCTTAAGGTGGCTTTGGATGATATGCTCACAGACAGCAGTTGCCATTTCACATGGCTGTTCTCCAGCACCCAATAACCTTTGTAACAAACCAGGCAAAATGAAAGAGCCCGTGGTGCAGCATCTTAATCTGATTCAGAGACTTTCCCTATAACATCACATGCCACTGTAATACAATCTATTACAGTGGGAGTGTTGCAAGGGAAGTGGAATACCTTAAAAAAGCTGCACAATGACAAAGCCCTGCCCTCATCCTCATAGGAACAGTATTTGGTGTTTCTCTCATTTATGGATGGAGGTGGGATATCTGTAAATACAAAAAGCCTTATTGCAAGACTTGTAGATACAACTGTAAAGTAAAATGGATAAAGTGAAATGAATCTTGGCTGCAAGATATGAATATGACATGGTGTTTATTGGACTAAGAATGTCTGCTTCTTTATGGAATCAGTTCACGCTCAACTCATCAGGACAGATTGACTGGGATGTTGATGAGGCTGTTTAATTCTCGGACAGTTGAACTGTATCAAGTCTGGCTTGCTGATAGGACCTATGAGCCATCTGTGCTCAGGGTACCTCAGGGGACCCAGTCTGGGATGCTACAGAGATGGTGAACACATGGTGAGTGGCAGCAGGTTCGGTAGAGGATAAAATTTCACAAGGGTATTGTTTTAGGGCCAGTTTTGAAAGAGAATAAGCTGTGTTCTTGACTAACAACAGCGTCTTGTGTTTACTGAACATGTTTTGAAATTTCAAAATATTCTTTACCCAATGTAAAAGAGGAACAAGATTGTTACAGGTTTACCATTTTTTAAGCTTGGTTAACAAATCTAACTAAAACCTATCTCTTATTCTGCATGCCCGACTATGTAGGCTACCAAAAGTTTTTCCATGGACTTTCAGTTAAATCTATAAGAGTATCAGGAAATGCTCCGGTGTGGTCAGCTACAATTTTGCATTGCCCTCAAGTCTCCAGATGATGGTGCACTTGGAGTTATTCATGCTGTAGCCTACTACACACTTGGCCTGACATTTTTTTTTGTTCTCATAAGATACTTTTACAACAAAGATTTTCACTGAGTTGCTTTAAAAGCTGCATTAATGTAACATGCGCATTAGGCTTAAGCGAGTTTAAAGTTTATGCGAGGTAGAAAGTCAGCTGTTTGGCCTGCAATCTCAAAAGCGATGTTTGCACCATATGAATAATCCCAGCCCCAGAACCTTAAAAGCCTTCGATGTTTCACTTGGCATTTTCGAGTTGGACAGTAAATTTCCCCATAAGCATAAACAGCAGTATCAGTGGAGTGGGAGGGCTCAAGTTAGTGCTTAAGTTGCGCAGTGTGTAGCCTATGGTTGCTTGCAACTCTTGTTATGACTGCAAGGTCCTGTTTCAATCACTGGCGTCAGACAGGCGCACGACACCAACTCAAACCTTTTCACCTTCTCTTGTACATCGTAAATATTGATCGGAAAGCGAAGCATTGCCGAACAACGTATTTCAGTTTTAATTTTCAATAGCTTTACAAGACCTAAAGAGTGTCCCTCATCGTGTGACTTTGAGGTTCCGACGGATTTTTTTTCCGCATTATCGTAGACACGGGACTAAACTTTTTGTTATTGACGGATTGATAAATTGGCCCACCGATGACCTTCATATCTTACATTATTAGTACAGTTACCGGATACATTGTTTGATACATTGTCGGGGTGTTTACGGACGTCGACTTTTCCCCTTTTCTTGAATGCGTTGCAAATATGATGATGTCACCGACGCCACTTTTTCCTGAAGTTATGGCGGAGCACAACTTTTCCAACTTGTCTTGGTGAGTATGGGTACAGGCTAGAGGCTCACAGCACTGCTACACTTTTTAAGTTATGTTTGAAATGATAGCGACACTTATTTAACTATCTCTCTTAACGCTTAGGGCGAGTAATGCACCTTTTGAGCACGTAAAATTTAAATGGTGGAAGGATACAGCTTTGCAACGGAATTTAGATGAAGTTCGCTTTTGAGGGCCTACAGGCAATTTCACAATTACACATTTAGCAACTTGATCGGCTAGGCCTTCAAACAGCACGTACACTGAGATTTCGTGCAGCTCGTGCATGCATTTTAGCGTGGCTTACAAGTCATTTTTGACACGTTTACGTTTGGTAAAAAGTTACATTCAGTATAGGAACTCTTTTGAAGGCGTTCAAGAGGCAGTGGAGTGAACCTCCGCATAGTTCTCCCAAAATATGCCACTGACCTGCTGACATTGATCTCACCTACATTAATGACTTTGACGACTGCAAACAAGACTGCCGTGGAGTTTCTGTGAAAGTAAGGACTACTATTTCAGTTTATCACGGCTGATTGAAATGGCTTAATTATTTGGCAATCCGGTTGTGTTTATGTAGACTGAAGGGAACATTAAGCATTCTGGACTTCTCATTCTTTCTGTTGATACCCATTCATGGATGGATCACAGCACTTGTTTTGAACACAGTTCTTGCAGCATGGTGGGCACAACAGACCCAGAATCGTTAAAAGTCACTGCATTTCTTTTCTGTGGTGACATGAGAGTCTTACGCGCTAGTTAACCACTAACTGCAGTAAATCATCTCTTCGGCTTAAACAGGTATTTCTATAGGGTAAATCACACACAGTGGCAAGGAGGTGGGTGGCGTACAGACAGGCAGATTAGAAAAAAAGAAGAACAAGACTGTATTAAAGCTCTTCTGTTTATGTATATATATAGCCCTGCATTTGTTTTGAATACAAAGCAGAAGTGGGAGCATATTTGTTTGTGATTGGAAGGTACAACCTGAGTTGTAGCAACTAAAGTTTTACTTTTGGCAGTTCCCTATAGTTGCCAAATAAAGGACACACACTGTGCCTTGCTGTTGAGGTTCTGCTAAAGGCATAAATGTGTTTTATTTTTAACAACATTGTATTAAAGATCCTGTTCTGCTGCTTCACAGCCACAATTTATTTTGCCATATGTTAGATATCATGACCCATGATATGTTATGAGCCATGTCTGAGTCTTTGAGGACACCCCCTAGCCTGTCTTTGCAGAGGAAAGAGTATGTTGAACGCATACTGTAAATAACATGGCTGACCTCTTTGGTGGCCTGAGATTCTCCTGGTCTGAGTGGATTAGTTTGTCCTCACTGCTCGACTCCTCCGCCTCTTTCAGTGGGAAGGGAAAATTGCTTGATGCCAGCTTTATGCCAGAAAGCTACAGATGCAGTGTACTAAAAGCTAATTGTAATGTCTGTGCATTTAGGGTTGAGCCCAGAGTGCCAGTAGTTTATGGACCACATAAGATTATTGGACTGGTCAGGAAATAGGCAGATGCTCTCTTTAGTGTGTCGTATCACTATTACAAGGCTTGCTGCATCATTAAAACCTTCAAGTGGCACCAGTCATGCCATCACCCAAGATGGTAGACTGGTAAAAACATGATGAGAGATCACTTAAAATATTTTAGGTTCTTAATGCACATTTAACTCAATCAACAAAAATGAAGACAGGGTAGTTAGATATATTTAACCCGTCAGTCTTTTTCACATTTAAACATTCACATCCTGTTTTACCTAGGATTGCAAGACACCGAGTTTGCACAACACCACCATGCTTATGAAGAATAAGGAGAACTAATGCAATATTGATAAAGAGGTCGTTTGGTGTTGTGAGTTTTCCAACATTCTGTGTGTGTATGTGTGCATATGTTTGTTTTCCAGACCATTGAGAGCACTTGGCTTTGCTAATGGAGCACCTCCAGGGAGCGTGGAAGACCCTGAGCAACGGCTTCGGAATGAAGGACTCTGTGTTCGAGGGCCCGTGCCTTTCACCAACAATGGTCCAGGGCTTCCCCTACCAGCGTCGCTCCTCTGATGACAGCAAGATGCCTGACTCAAAGACTAGCAGCACTATCCGCGTCTACCTCCCCAACCAGCAACGCACTGTGGTGAGTTCATTTTCATAGCAGCAATAAGATAGCACACTGCTGCCTCAGAAAGTTAAAGCAAGCTTGATTTGTCAGACTTCCCACATTACCAGTGACACTGATAAAGGTGCATTGAGCATTTCTTGGATTTATTCTACCAGGGACAAATAATTTAGTTGCCTGTGTGTTGCGGGGCTGTGTTGTGCTCCCTCAGGTGAACGTGCGACCGGGTATGACCCTGCACAGTTGCCTGATCAAAGCCTTGAAGGTGCGGGGTCTGCAGCCAGAGTGCTGCGCTGTTTTTAGGCTGCACCCGGGGCAAAGGAGGTAAGCTGGACTCTCAAGGGTTTGGAGGGGAAGTAAAATCAAACTTAAACTCAAAGCTCCTGCAGTTGTTTTCACTACTGTGGTATTCCCTCATGGAGCATATTTTATCCTTTTCATAACAGTAAAAAATTACGCATGGATTGGAATACTGACTCCACCTCGCTGATCGGGGAAGAGCTGCTGGTGGAGGTTTTAGATCATGTGCCCTTGACCACACATAATTTTGTGAGTACCTTTAGCATTTACAACACATTCAAATGCTCAAATTGTCATTACCAGAGAAATGAATGTGAACTTTTTTTTTTTTTCATTTTCAGGTTCGGAAAACCTTTCTGAAGTTGGCATTCTGTGACATTTGTCAGAAATTTCTTTTGAATGGATTCCGTTGCCAAACATGCGGCTACAAATTCCACGAGCATTGTAGCACCAAAGTGCCCACTATGTGTGTGGACTGGAGTAACATCAGACAGCTTCTGTAAGTCTCTTCCATTTAAAATGGGAGGGTGAAATGGTCTCCAATAGATAACTGTCATTTCATTCTGTAACAGCTCTTAAAGATTACATTAAGAATTTGAGAAATATAATGGACAGAAGACATATATTAATTGCAATTAAGATGAACAATGCTTGCTATCTTGTTAAACCTAATTTTCTCATCAAGGTGATTCGGTTCATCAAAGTTTCATAAGATCTATTGTCAAGTTAGTTTCACAGTGCATCACAGATGCTATTATCAGCATAAAAGAGGGAAAACAAGCTCTGCAGATAGTGCAGGCCTCTCAGCTTGAGTAGATCTGAAGCTCGTGCATACAGCTTTGCATACTTGCACTGAAAATAGAGGGTTGCTTTGCATGGGAGCTGCCGAACTGACAGCAAGCATTTAGAGATCCATATCATTTATGGTTAGAGATAAGCCTTTTTATCTGACAGGCTTTGTTGTCCTCAGCAGCTAGCTGGTATTTCATTAAGCATATTTCTCTTCAACATCACACACATACATGCATACTGTATTCACTGTCTGTCCTCAGGTTGTTCCCCACACCAGGTGAAAGTGGTGCTCCGTCCCTGCCCCCTTTGACATCTCGGCGAATGAGAGAATCCTTGACCCGGTTTCCTAATAGGTGAGATAAACTTCATACCCTTGGTCTGACTACAGACCCATGATCCTTGTGTTTGTATTGGTTCCCTTTGGATGGTATAACTTGGCTGCTTTGGCCACAAATCCCTGGCAAAAGTCCACCAACAGAAAAAATAAAAGAAAATCCTTCCTCATTTTTTGTGGGTTAATGGATTTTTGTAGGTTAGAGAACTGGGATACCAGATTAGTATAATGTAACTGAGAGTGGAGATACTTTGGCAGCGTGGGGTAACTATGACCATTGTTATTTCTTTAATTGCCATGCTTGACTGCGTCTCAGCTGGTGTAGTTATATTCTAAGTTGTAAAGCACCTTAATCTTGATTGAAATAAATCCTGTTTTTAATTACGTCTTCAGCTTTATGGGGGCTTTACCAATCCAGGGGCTGATGTAACAAGAGGCGTGAAAAGAGCCTGTTGTTTCAGCAGCACTTAAAATGGTTAAAAAGCACTCTGAGCTGCCAAATTAGCACTCACACAGTATCAAGTTGTTCCATGCCGAGCAATCTCAAATACTCTTTTGAAACATAGTTTTGTATTGCCAAAAGGGGGATTTGTTCTCATGGAGTACACTCCATGGTCATAAGTGTGGTGTAATATGATCTCTGTTTATATACGTCATTCAAATGGAGTCCCACTTGCCCCGTTTTCGCCAGTAGCCCCCAGTGCAGCACAGAGATTGGCTCTGTCATAAGAGGTGCACCAAGATCGGTTTCTCCGAAATGATTGTCAAAATTTGTACCGTGGACATCAGCTATCATTCTTATTGATATGTCTCAGGACATTTTGACTTGTTGCATGTAATTTACGCTCATGTTTGCACTTGTGAATGTGAACAACTCAAGTTGGACCAACATTTGGATTGTTGGAGATTTATTTGGCTGGTGAGCTTTGTACTGTACAACTGAGCCAATACAGAGCTTGGCAAACATCAAGAGCAAAATACCTTTACACTATCAAGCTAGCCAAAAATGGGAGAAGGGGAAGACCACAGTAAAACTGGACTTAGAAGTACTTGTTCACAATGCACGTTTCAGGTTTTGCTTTGTGTGTTTTGCTGGCATTTGAAGAGCCTTTTCTTAATTTAACAAAAACATGTGTTCCATAATTTCTTCTGTGTTAATAACGGCCACATACATCGGGTCATGCCTTTGGCTTTTCAAGAGTTGGAACAAGGGGTGTCATGGTGGTAGAGCAGCAAGAGCTCTCCATTTGTTACCTGAATGGGGAAAGTGAGAGAAAATGGTTGAAATTAAACCAAAAACCTTGTGCACCATATACCACCACACACTTAGCAGTCTGCTTCCAAATAAATCCCTGAAATTAAGTGTTTCTATATACGTTTAATGTTAGTGGTGCGTCTCTTTTTCTGAAGCACTGGCACAACGTAGAAGCAAACAAAATAGCTGCTCAACCTTGATAATTCTTCATATTTTGTCCGTGTTCTCCCTTCTAGCTCTATGCACCGCTATTCCACCCCTCATGCCTTCAACTACACCACGCCGTACCCACCCACAGGAGGCGCTCTTTCCCAGAGGCAACGCTCCACCTCTACACCCAACGTCCACATGGTTAGCACTACCATGCCCGTGGATAGCAGCATGATCGAGGTAACTACACACCACACAAACCCCCTCGGGTACTCCTGGAGGTCTAGGCAGCCAGTCTTAAAATATCTCCTGCCTGAGAGTGATCTCGTCCTCTTACATCCCAGGCATTTCAGCCGTCTTACTCTGCCTCTTTTCTCCCTTTTATCTTCCTCTCTGTTAAGTAATCCACCTGTGCTAGGTTCTACTTGATTCTCTTTTTTCGAGGATTTTCACCTCAGTGTGAATGTACCTTGCACAATCAGTTCATCAGTATTCCCTCCTGTTTATATTCTTTCCAATAAAAGCCCAGGTAGCGCTCGTTCATTCCTTCCTCACTTTCCTTTACTGTCCCCTTTCCTCCTGTCTTCACTGTCCCGTTGTATTGCACCCTGCTTGGGAGTAGCTAGACTGCCTGAATGCCTCCCCCAGCTCCTGGTGCCATAGATTCTGGCTGAAGAGGAGAGTAGGTATTGTGCACTTCTCCCACTCTTTTGTTGAGGCCGCATCCGAGAGTCCAGAAAAGGTTAGAAAGCGGAGTGTCTGTGTACAGTCTGAATGGCATGCTCTGCTAACAGGCTATCCACATTTACACGACTTATCAGTGAAATCAAGCCATGAGTGACCACACAGCAGTTGGTTTACTGTTTTCACACACTGATGGAATTTTGTCTGTTTTTTTTTTTTTTCCTTCTTTTTTTTCTCTCTAGGATGCAATGCGCAATCATGACTCTGGTAAGTGAACGGTCAATTCAGGAGAGCATAAATTCGCGGCATGTCATTAGCCTCATTTCATACATTGATGGAATAGACTTCTGGTCTCCCTCCCTGAATCCCTTCTTTCAATTCCTGACTTATCAGCTGGCAGTTCCCCAAGCCAGAGCCCGACAGGTTGGTCCCAGTCCCAGTCCAAAACCCCCGCACCTGCCCAGCGAGAGAGGGCAACGTCCTTCAACACTCAGGAGAAAAATAAAATCGTGAGTTCTACTTCCCTCTTCTTGTGCACCCTGATGGTGCTGTATCACATCACATCACAGATACAAACACTAAGCCCTTTTTGTGCAATCAACATGCCAAAACAGGATGCTGGCTCACGATGTTGCTCAGGCTTATGTTGCCGTGGTAACTGAGTTTGTGTGTCTCATATCAGCTGCACCTTTTTGTTTTCTGTCCATCCAGAGGCCTCGGGACAAGCGGGATTCTAGTTACTACTGGGAGATCGAGGCTAGTGAGGTGTTTCTGCACTCCCGCATCGGCTCTGGCTCTTTTGGAACTGTATACAAAGGGAAATGGCATGGTAGGAATACTTGTCATGACCATGGGGTACAAATAATCACTTTGTAATTTTCAAGCTTCTCTTTGGAATTTAAACCGAGTCACTCTGCAGATTGTTTGTGTTTGGCAAGCTATCAGTGAGCATGCAATTGCTTTTTTATCTGAGTTTATATTGACTTTCCTGCATCAAGGGCAAAGGGACACCATAGTTCAGTTCTTTGACATTGTTTATTGTTACAGGCGATGTAGCAGTGAAGATTTTAAAGGTGACTGACCCCACACCAGAGCAGTTCCAGGCTTTCAGAAATGAAGTGGCTGTCTTGAGGTAAGAAATACAGATCTGGTGATATGCATGCAGTGTTTTCTCGTAACCATAAGGAACATGCAGTGTAATGAATTCTTTGCAGATCTTCATTGCAAACATTTATCTCATCTTTATTTTGGTGAGTTCCTCTTCCTCTCTGCCTCTGGTTGCAGGAAAACACGACATGTCAACATCCTGTTGTTCATGGGCTACATGACAAAGGACAACCTGGCCATTGTGACCCAGTGGTGTGAGGGCAGCAGCCTCTACAAACATCTCCACGTCCAGGAGACAAACTTAAAAATGTTCCAGCTCATAGATATCGCCAGGCAGACAGCTCAGGGCATGGAGTAAGTTGTAATTAATGTCCTTTTTTTTTTGTTTTGTTTTAGTGTTCTGTACCGATTAACCTGAGCTGAGATTTAATCCAAGTTTTTGTCTCATTTCCAGCTATTTGCACGCAAAGAACATCATTCACCGTGACATGAAATCCAACAGTATCCTTTCTATCAACCGGTTCAGCGTTTGCAGTTATTTGAAGTTTACCGATTAAAGATTCAGTGCACAGTAATCTTCATTCTGGTGGGGATCTTTGATCTTTGTGTGCCTTGACAGCAGTGCAGACATCTTCTTGCATGAAGGGCTCACGGTGAAAATCGGGGACTTTGGTCTGGCCACAGTGAAGGCCAGGTGGAGCGGCTCACATCAGGTGGAGCAGCCGTCTGGATCTATTCTCTGGATGGTCAGTGACATAAAAATGTTCCTCAGTAGAACAACTATATGCCAGTGTAGGAGTTTCTGTGGCATAGACTCTTTAAAGACTATTAAAACGTGGTTAGAACAAAGAAAAAAACTCAAAATTGAAAACGTCCTTTTTAATTTTCTGTCCTAAGGCTCCTGAGGTTATCCGGATGCAGGACAACAATCCCTACAGCTTCCAGTCTGATGTCTATTCCTACGGCATTGTTCTCTACGAGCTGATGACGGGAGAGCTCCCATACTCCCAGATAGCAAACAGAGATCAGGTGAAGTTAAAAACAGTGCATATCTGGGGTGTCCTCGTCGTTTAATGACACAAGCTGAAAGTACATAATATGTACCAGGGTCACTGAATCTGTCCCCGTTCCCTCTCATCGTCCCTGCTGCTCTCTGCTGTCTAACAAAAACAGTTTGCCAAAAAAGTTGAGTTCAGTGACCTTTCGATGCCGTGTTTGATTTGATCAAGTCAAACAAAGCTGGAAGGATGACCCACTTTTAGGCATGTGTCTAAGCTCTGTCCCCCCTGCCTGGGTCCCAGTGCAGTGTCAGGCTGCGAGCCCAGGCCAGAAGGTGGTGGAGAGGCTCTGGGTCGTTGTCTGAAGGGGGTTGTGGTGCTGGCCTAAGGCCCACCATGGAACAGAAGCGGTCACCCTGGAGCCACTGGCCTAATTTTAGACCGAGTAACACAACCTTGTGTTTGTGTGTGTGTGTGTGGGTCTATGTATATGTCTACTAACATGCCATTAGGCCTTGCCTGGATCGTGTCGGACCTCTTGTTCAATTTGCACAAGTTGCATGTTATTCTTTCAGCAATCACTGTTCCATGTTAATTCCAATTAGACTGAAGCGACGGTACAAAATATACCCATAGCTACTATTATGCTTCACTGTCGTACCCCTTTTCTCCTTGATGGAATGACTTTGCGCTCAGCTGACCTGGCAGGCACATACAGCACTCTTATCATGCTTTATCTCTGTAGTGTCATACACTCATACCCTCACAATAGCTTCAGTGTTTGAGATGCCTCTCATCTTAGACTCATTTGCCATATTTATAAAGGATCTCAGAGGTGGTCTGCTGATATAAGATTGATGACCAGACCTCAACAGCTTCACTGCCTGTTGTACCAGTACTCTTAATTCTGAAATACTGCTAAATATGGTCAATTTTGCCCACTGTGCTTTATCTCGTTTGCTGTTTGTGTTTCTCTTCTCTCAGATTATCTTCATGGTGGGAAGGGGCTATTTGTCTCCAGACCTCAGTAAGCTCTACAAGAGCTGCCCCAAAGCCATGAAAAGGCTGGTGGCTGACTGCATCAAGAAGTCTAAGGACGAGAGGCCGCTCTTCCCCCAGGTAAGCCAAAGTCTTTGCAGTTAGTTACAGAATTTAAGCCATACAAAGAGTTCTCGGCTAATATTTTTAATGCTGTCCTCTGCCATGACCTTTCCAGATCTTGTCATCCATTGAGCTTCTCCAGCATGCCCTCCCTAAGATCAACCGCAGTGCCTCAGAACCCTCCCTGCACCGAGCCTCTCACACTGAGGACATCAACGCCTGCACTCTGACCTCCACCAGACTGCCTGTGTTCTAGAGGCTCAGACAGCGCCGCCCCTCCTCCTCCTCCTCCTCCTCCTACTTCTTGTCCTCTTCCTCCTCTAAATATCTGAAATAGCACCAAACACCCAGAATGCCCAACTTCTCTACACACAGACACAGAAAAAGACTTGCAGACACAGACAGATGCTGATGCAAACATGTTCAAACACATTATATATCTTAAAGGAGAGAGGGGCAGAAGTGCATCTGAGAGTAACTGTGGATGGGACTGATATATGATGAATTGCAGATGGATCTACAGCTTAAATGGATGTCATAAGATACCCACTGGGGCTGGTTCTTTGCTTACCACTGCATCAACGATTGAGTTCTGCAGAGGCTTCCTCATTGCAATGCAGTTGAAATTTGTAAATATATGCACGCACACCTACCTAAAGACAGAAAAAAAAGAACAGACATTGGAGGAAGTTCAAGAAGGAGACACGTGTCTCTCTTAACTTGGGCTCTTTGATGTGAAGCACACCCTTCTGTCTGGTTGCCCTGGTTTCTGATGAAGAGGACCCTCAACGCTTACCTGCCTTAAGAGGAAACAAAGCCTGAACTAAGAAAATGCACAACTTCACCTCCTCTGGTTATCAAAAACAAAGCAGTTGGATGTAGACCATTTAGTTGCACAGTAGTATATTTGATTTTGCATTGTCTTAATCAGAATGGAGTGGATATGGGAAATTTGTATTGTCTTTACTTTCCTTTAATTCCCTTTTATTTTTTTGGGGTCATTCTGGTGGATTATAGCCTGTCAGATAGCAAGTATGAGTGACTGAGGAAAACTTTGAATTTGCACATTTTAGCAAAAGCAGTGGCCATGTTTCAACAGTCCATACGATTCATGGCTATGAGTGCTCTGATCTATAGATACCCACATTCTGATCAGTCCATGGGTAGGTTATCATGAGCTGGATATTTGGCAGTTGTCTTAAATATTTAAAAGTGATTTGGAAACTAATTTGTATTTGTCTATCATGTCTCTTTCAGGAGGTCAAACGTTTTATTGTAAACTTGGTGAGAGAGTTGTTTATTCAATGTTTTAATAAAATTAAGTTAAATTCCTTTACCAATTTAGATTGTGTTAATCACTTTTTTGCTACAATTTTTTATTATAGACATGCAAGTAACAGTCAATATATTTTATGTCACTGATGTAAAATGTTTTATTGCAGTAGAAGTGGCTGAGGTGTGCTGTCCTGTACAATAAGAGCCAGAGCAACTGTGTGTGTGTGTGATTTAAGACATTAGATTATACTGTTTCTCTTCTTGTTCGCTGCTTCTCAGTAAAATACCACACATGTGCAAGACTTTGTGGCAGGGTGTAATGTTTGCTGTAGCAGTAGCAACTTGGTGTAACCTCACAGGGGATCCAGTCCAGACACGCCACTAGGGGATCCCTCCATTGGCTGATGCCACTGTGCACTGCATAGCCACTGGCAAGCTCAGTGGAACAACAATCAGTCAGCAAGGGAGGGACACGGTGGAAAGAGAGGAGAGTTATATTTTGTTTTAGTGTAAACATCCAAGGTCTAGTTCCTGCTGGGCAGGACCACTTGTTCCACTCTGCAAATCCAAATTCATAGTCGATTTATTCTGAATATGGCTGAGTGTTTGTTGTTCTGCAGTCTTTTATGGCCCCTTTGTCTTTAGTCCAGAGCAAATAACATGATGTAAGCACTCTGAATTCTTTGTCTCACTGAATCGCACATCTCAAAAAGCCCCATGGTAGGGGAAAATAGCTCTAGCGTCATCAAAAGTAGTGCAACACAGCAAGACCAGAGCTATCTGCTGACTGCCAGTCCTCTGTTTTGCAACAGTTTTGCTATATGTGTTTATCTGTTCTATTTCTGCATTCTGACCAGCCACAGAGGCTGGCCTAAATAAAACCAGCATCAGAGGAGCCCAAAGGTCCCACCTCGCTGCCCTGCGAATAGCTCCATCTAGTGGATGGTTTCATAGCACTGGGTGTCAGCCTGCAGAACACAGCCTGCTTTTAATTGATAGTCACTGTAGCAGCCAGATGAGTTTATGACTGACTGAGAATGCAGGCACTAAAATGAACATCTTTTTTTCCCGAAACGAGCCATGTTTTCTTCAAACAAACAAACAACAAATCAGTATCACTTGAGTGAAAATATGCAAATGCTGGAGTGGAGCAGGTAACAGGCTTGCAGGAGGCAGCAACACTCGTGTGTATGCAGGATACAGACACTCCGCCATCGTGGTTCTGATCCCTATCATTAGACACAGGCGCGCGCGCAAACATACTGGAAAGATGGGTACTTGCCTCTATATTATATTCTAAAATTGGCCCCGTTCAAATGTTTCCAAATGATATCATCAAT
This sequence comes from Holocentrus rufus, assembly GCA_900302615.1. Taxonomy (NCBI): domain Eukaryota; kingdom Metazoa; phylum Chordata; class Actinopteri; order Holocentriformes; family Holocentridae; genus Holocentrus; species Holocentrus rufus. The sequence continues at coordinate 64,121 of OMLF01010096.1, forward strand.
CATGTGAGTGTTCTATTATATCCATGACCTGAAACACTGCACTATGTGGAAGCTGTCATGTCGAGGAAACTAGGTGTTACTCTCTTTTAAAGGGTTGTGTAATTTCTATGACAATGTGTGAAGGGATCTAGTAGTGTGTTTGAGTCGGGGATTGCATAACTATAAAATGACATGGGTAGGCTATTGTGTCTATTGGCCACCACAAGATGGCAACAGTTAACTCTCAATGTATATTAAGTCATCACTGCAGCAATATTGTGATTGTATTTTATTTTATTTTATTTCATTTGGACAACAGCCCTTCTGAAATTATTCCTTTGTAATCACTATGTTGAATGAGTCATGTTATGTTCCCTCGTGTACTTTAATCTGATGTTTTTTAATCAGAGATCTCCTCATCTAATTTCTGGTCCCTTCAGCAGGTGATGCAGGCTCAGTTTTATTCAGCTGGGGGAAAATAGGCCAACAGGGGGCGCAAGTCTCTCATCCTCCCCAGCAGCTTGGCAAACAGCCGGGGGGAAAGTCTGGGTGATCCTCGGCTGGAGCTCCACGGCCTGCAGCACATTTCCTTGTGTTGTTCATTGGGCTTCACATTCATCAGCCCCGGCTTAATCTGCATGTCACGAGGGGAGAACATCGGTACCATCTGTAAGCTTGACAAACATATCATTTTGAGGAAATTTACTCAGTGGGAGATGTTTGCTAATAATCATTTCCCACTATGCACTCGCAATTTCATGATTGAGAAATTCAGTGGGCTTAATTGTTCTTCACGTGATGAGCTGGGGATGCTTTGCTCGCCTAGTAACATAAAAGTCCCATTCAGCAATAGCTTTGGGTCTAATAGTCAAAAGAGTTTATGATGGCTTGGCAAGTGCTTTGCAGCAAAATAAGTTATGTTTCTTGTAATTTCATTTGGTTTGATGATGATAATAAGCGGTGGATTCTATGATATGTGCGCTTATTATCTGTCAGGCTGGCAACATGAGCAACTCTGTCTGATAACCGAGTTTGTGTAGGAAAATGTTTGTCATACACAAAGTGTACGGATGTTTCTTGGAAGCCCGTGTGGGCTAGGCACGGAGAGTGCATGACACTGAAATAAAATCAAATTAAACATCATTACCGTCAGGGAATGACATGAGTAATGGCTGATGATGGATGACTGGAACAACAGTAACTAAAATATGAATGATGACCTCCTCTGAGAATGATGACAATTAGGAAGAGGGCTATGTTGTTATGGTCCAAATCCAGCTTCACTCACAAGTTCAACCACAGGACCTTCAAGAACTAATAGGTCAGGTCTGTTTAAAAGGCAAAGACTGTACTATTTTTATTCATGGGTGGTGCCATGATGATCACCACAACCTAAATGACACTGTAAGTTAATGTCTAGTTCAGACTAGCCTAGCATGCCCTTAGCAAACTCAGTGATCTCCCCTGTGGCCTTGACTGTGTTGATCTGCACATTTTTTGAAATTCTCACAAGAATATGAATCATATCCTAAGAAACTGCAGAACTATGACTATGTTCACTGTTGTTGAATATGGAAAAAATATTCAGCTTTCAGGGAGATATCAGAGTGACTGCACTGTCCATGAGGATACTGGCCTGACTATTATTAACTAGTACAGAACTTATGTGTTGCATAACAGTTTTTGTTATTCAAATAGAGTAGTGCAAGGATGGGAATTGCAGAGGGAACGAGAAGCACACACAATAAGTCAAATTTGAGAATGTCATTCACAAGACTAATATGTTTTTAACTTTTAATTTATTTCGAAATTTAAAATATTACTCTGAGAATGTGGTATTTTTTTCAGTAAATTGCAGATTTTTTTTGTCTTTACAGTTTTGTACTTGTGCATACTCTGAGTACAACAAGCATAAGAGGTAAGTCAGTATAATATAAGATGGAGGGGAAATAATAGCCTTTCCATATAGTTAACCATAAATGGCATGAATTCAAGAACAGGCAACATGTCTGCTTCTCTAAATATATAGGAATAACAGGAACTGAGCACAACCCACAGTGTGATACATGTGAAACTTACATTTCTAAATGCATCTATACGGCTTCCCAGAGAGGGTGGCCTTGCGTTTGGTCAGAGGGAAATATTTGTGGTAAGATGTGAGCAGGAGTCTGGCCAGCGTCCTTTGGCCAGCAGACTTTGAAACTTTGGCACTCAGCTAGTGGCTTCTCCCTTTCCTCCAAGGGCATCCAATCGATTTATTGTTTGAATTTAATAACTTTATATCCCTGCATTGAAAAAAAAAACATCTAAGTGAATACCTCTTTATATGTTGACTACAGTGGGGGCTAAATTGGGATACAGATTTAAACAGGAGATTTGACTTCAGTACTGATATGAGCTGATAGCTAAAATTTGTTTTAAATGCCACCGAATGACAATATCCATCTTCACAATTAATAGAATCAATGTGTATAGTGTCTGTTTTCTAATTAAGCTTGAACTATTCGGGTTGTTAGCCTGATAAACAACGTAGGCTTAAGCCTTTAATATTATGAGTGCTTCCAGTAGAGACTAATAAAATGCTAAGATTATATAACACTAATTGTTAATAATATTTCATATCAGTTCTCCAGTCCAATTAGATTGCATCTTCATGAATTATTGATAGATTTTCCAAAGCTTCAGCCTATTACTAGAACAGATTAAGCATGCTTAAGAAATAGAGTGTCTTTTTCATGCTGTTATTTTCAAAAGTATTCGTACTTGTTCATGATTCATAGAAAAGTTTTAAATATGCATCCAGTGTCCTATAACAACAGAATGATATGGAAATTCTGAGTTTCATTTTCTCTTGGTTCTTTTCTGGGTCTCTCCCTTTAGACTATACAATTAACCTTTAAATATTCAATACTTTAAAATTAAAGTACAGTTTTGTTAAATAATGATAAACTTCATTTATAAAGCAAAGTGGGTAAAGCAAAGTACAGAGTGGTTAACAAACAGCCAAGAAAAATGAACTATGGGTAAAAACAGTAATAGAAAGAATTTAAACATGTCGAACAAATAGATGAAATTCCAAAATGTTTTTCTGTATTAATGTGTCTAGAGCAGTGAAATAAAGGGTGACACATGCTTCAGCCAATCAAAGCACCTCCTGCAGGTCATTACAAGGCCTAAGGGTCCTGACAGCAAAAAAGCTGAGTAATCTTTAGCCTTGAATTAGGAAATGGCCAGTGAGGCATGAGAATATGAGACGAGGCTTGAAATAAGAGAAGATGAGCCTTCAAAATTACCAGTGCTATCTGAAACTGACAGACAAGCAATGAAATGATGCCAAAATGCTTGCAAAGTGCACCCCTCTGTCAGTCCTGGTCAGCAGCCATGATACAGCATATTGCACAATTCAGAACCATCCCATGGTTTGCTGCCTCAGGCAGGCAATTTAGGTGCTGAAGTAATCATTTGAAAGCTTGTATGATTCTCTCTGTGTCAGTGAGAAACAGCACTGATCTAACTGTGGCTTACATGCCTCGAGGAAACGTGGCTGAAGCAGCTTTTTGGAGTGTTTCTGAATGTTTTAACTTGAATCAAACATGATGCTTAAATTTTTCTCAACATAGCCTTGACATAATCAGTTAGGAGCAAATTGCAGAATTTATGCATTTCAGGCCAATAAGAAGAACATCAGTAATCTTTTCAGAGTTTAACTGTAATATCCTGTCCTGAACATAAGCTATAAACAGTGATGTGATATGGCCAGCTTACTTAAGTTTATTGGGTTTTACTGTTACATATAGCTGAGTATCATGCAGTTAGTGTACTTGTGGAAAGTAAATGCCATATGCTGGCAGATAAATTGACCAAATGGCATTTCTATGTGGGCTGTGGTGGTGAGCATTCTCTAGTCTGCAGTTTCATTGATGATTTTCATTTAATTTGCCATTGTCTTTTCATTTTATCCTTTTCTTTTTCATTTTTTATTGATACAATCAGCCAAAACATATTGCTCTATTTCAATAAATTCTGCAAGTGAAAGATATTGCAAATGCCTTAAATCAAATAGGTTATCACTTGGACTCACATTTATGTCCCACATAGATGCATTTAGAAATCTGGAGTTACTCATAGTATTCTTATGATGTGCTAATAATCCTTGATAGCTACATTTCAAGGAAAATGTTAGAAGCATATTTTCAAGTGATAATTCTCAATTCTATTGCTTGAAGACTTTTCTGTCACAGCAAACAGAAGGCTGCCGAAATTAAGAATTGAAGATGTGTTATAGTTGTAGAGTGTAAGCATATTATGGTTAATGTTGTTGCCTGTTGGCTGGTACTATATTCATATAGTTTAAAAAGAAAACAGACATAACAATAAAAGCAATAAAGCTGCATTCAAAACATTATGGAGTCTCAGAGTCCTTGCATAAACACATTGTCAGTGACACTAAAGATAAATGAAGAGAATGTGAAGTGTGCCAGTGGAGTAATCAAGAGACTGATTGATCTTAATTTCCAAATCCATAACAGAGAATAGTAAACATTTAATATGAATGATTAATTAATGGTTCAGTTTCATTAATGATTAAACTTTCTCCTAAAATCATGCAAGATTTCAAAAGCGTTCTGGAATGAAGTGTTAACAGGACTGTCAGCTGTGTAGTTGCACTACTTATGAAAATTTACATCAATGTCCAATAATGTCTACTCTGTCTTGATGTCTAAGTTATTTTTTCACAATTTTTTACATAAATGGTTTCGGCCATGGAGTCTAACCTTTGAATGATAGAGAGGGTAATTAAATTTCTGTTCCTGCACTTAATGAACCAGTAAACTGTTAGCCCCTCCAACTGTATGTAAACCTCATAACTCACCTTCTGGAAGGACTTTGCAGGTTTTTGGAGGAATAAAGGCACGTTATCTTAGGTCTTTTCAGGAGTTTACATGGGTTTAATGTAAAGGTTAAAATAAATTGATAATGATAATGATATATAATACCAGTGTAATAAGAAGCAATAATGTGATACTTTACTGATCCTGGAGATAATTGCCATTTGTTTCCCCTAGGAAGATCGGAGTGCAGGTTTAACTATACAGAATGGTGACTTGCTCCAGCACGCTCAGCAGTTTCTCCCTAATAGCAAGGCCACCCCACTGCCAAGTGGGTATTATTACCCTGAATTTATAAGGCAAAATGCATGCAAGTATGTCCGGAGATACTGTACTTTTATTGTGCTTTTACTGAGTAAAAGTACAATATACATACATGCCCAAGGATACAGAGTTACCCCTCCTCCCCCATATATTGATTTATGCATTTTTATTAACAGATAAATACACAGAAATGCATCATGACATCATACATGCCACTGTAACATAACACTTAAACATCAGGTACACGAAACACAATATCTGAGTCACTAACACTGTAATACTGTAACACAATGAGCCACTACCTGTTCTAAAGGTATGTGCCTGGCATATAGTATTAGTTTATAGCTGTATTGTTGTTAGTTATTGGCTGGCACTGGAATGGTTCTACATGAATATCAGACAGTTAGTAGATTCACTGTGAATTACATTTCCAGTGAAGGGACACAATTGAAAGTCAAAAATTAAAGCTGCAGCTGGTGCATTTCTCATCTAAGTAGACACATTAAACTCAGGTTCACACCGTGTCATTGGCAGTATACATAATGGAGAATAGTGATTCTAGATAGTGACTGTTTCCTACATAGCTAAACAAACAGGAAGGCTAGCAATGGTGGCACTGAGAACAATCTATCAGATGTGTTGCATCTTTTTCTGAATGTTATGGTGAAAATAAAGCTTGGCTCTCTTTATTCAGAGAACAGACTTGCGAAAGACTTCCTCAAGTTGCGGATGGTCTCAGCGTTTGCCATATTTTCACCGGCGGTGTGGAAAAAGGTTGTGTCTTTCAGGCCAAAGGCGCTGCTCAGGGACTGGGATTTGCTGCAAGACAAGATAATTGTTACTTTATAAGTGCAGAGAGAATGAGGCTGTATCAGATCGAACAACCCCCACAAATGAATTGTCTATGCTATGCTTGAAGAGGTCTACTTCAGCACACAGTAATCATACACTTCAAACAGCTACTGTGCTTATTTGAATGTCAGGAGTTGAAGCTGCTTGTTCTTACTTCAGCTGTGGATGGGGCTGTGTTTTTTCCTCCGTGGCTGGCTCTTCCACGGGAGACTGGTGCTGCTCAGCACCCGCAGATGGGGTCTCTCTGTGAGGCTGGGCTGCTGGCTCCAGCTGGGCCTCAGTAGAAACCTGGTATTCAGACTGGACGGGAGATTCTGAGTTGCGCTGTCTTTTGAACACAGGTTTTGCAGGCTGGGCGGGAGGTGGCTGGGCCTGCAGTTCTCCTGATGTGAGCTTATCTTGCCTCACTGACTGTGCCTGGAAATGCTCTGCTGCTGGGTTGAGCCTTGGGCTTAAGTCCTTTGCAGGAGGTTTTGGGGTCAACTTTGGAGCAGGTCTTTGTGAAAGTAATCCTTGGGGTTCCACTCGCCCCCCTAGTTTCAGTACAAGAGACACTTATTGATATTCACGCATCTTATTTATGAAGACAGTGCATGGTGGTTTTAGATGTGATGTTAGTCTACGAATAGCATCAGATCACCTGTATATTCATCAGCTGATCTGACACAGATATAGTAATCCCATATTGACATTCTGCAGGGAAGATAGAAGCCACAGAATAAAGGCACAACAAAGCAAAGGGGGTACAATACCACAATACATTTGATATTTCTACATGCATTAGAAGCAACGTAATGTGGGGTGCTCATGCTGCGTGGTGTGTAAATTGAGAGGTTAATGTTTTACCCATTTTCAACATCATATATTTAACTGCTAACCTTGATTAACAAAGCTGGCTATATTTTTTCATGTTTCTGATTTGTTTTTATCATGTTTAAAATCCCAAGAAATAGTATTACTCACATTTATAACCTTGACAAATATGGTGACACAGACCAAACATATATTGCAAAGGAAGCTTTATTGCCAATGACATATGGGGAAATATCCATAATGGAATTTTTTCCACAATATATTGTATGCTGTTCTTGATTTAAAACAGTCCAACACCAGTTTTAAAAGTACATACATTTAGTAAGTTACCACGGTCCTATGTAGTTACAGTCCTGCAGGTGCGGAAATATACAAGTTCCACCTGGACACGACGACCATATGAACATGTCCTGTAATAATTCCAGTCAAAATAACTCCACCAAGGCCTAACCATGCAATTATTACAGAGCGTGGTACCTCTGCACTGTCTTCCTTTGGAAATCAATGTCATGGCATATTTCCTAGAAAACAAAACAACACATCCATAAAGCCTCAGGCATGGCTTTTACAAGGTTACTCTCACAGATACAATGGCAGTTAATACACCTTGAAAAAGAATTGCACATAGAGCTTGCTGAACATATTTTATAGTATCTATTAACAAAACAAAATTGTTGGAGAATGATACAGACTTTTTCACAATTGATTTGGCGGATATTCATCTGCTAAGCCATTTAGGTAATTGGACGCAACAAATGGCCTCCACAAAAGCCACCTGACAACAACTGACTGATTGTTTGTGACATCCATGTACAAAAGTGTTTAAATTAATTAAATGTGGATGACACATTTGTTATTATAAATTCATGATTCAATTTTGGTGGAAGATCTGATTTAAAATAAATAGAATATTATGTAAATGACAAAGATATATATTGCACTCTCCATCAACTCGCAGGAGGAGTATGATAAGGCAAACATATTAAACCTTTTAATGGCAGTAATAGGAGCATAACTCCACACAAACCCTCAGAGCACTTGCATTGTTGTCATAGCAACACCATCATGATAGCCAATATCCGGTAGGAGAACCGTGGGGAGACTTTAGATCTGGTATTTCATGGCAGATCATACATAATGCATGTTGTGATTAGCTGTATTGTTTGTTTGCACACAACTGAAAGCAAGAAGATGACAATAGGTTGAATTCAGTGTCAGTTTCACTGAAACATAATGAACAACAGGCTATTTGAACAAGCATATTCTCTTGTAGCTCTGTTCTTTAATGTTACGACATACTCCCTATGACCATCAGCCGGGCTAACAGCCCCCTTCCAGGTATTTACACTGTGGGTTACTGGAGTGCAAAGGGTGTCATTGAAAGTGAATGATTTATTCTTTGGTTCAAAATTATACAAATATATTGAAGTTATGTGTGTCAGCCATCTACAGGATGTCCTGTTATAATCTGCATAATAAAATCTAGAATCTCAGGCTAGTTTTAATATGTACTATGAGTCCATCTATTAGAGCATTTTAAATAATTAATCTGTTTTCTAGTGATAGTTATTAAAGATAAATAGCTTCCTTTAAGAAAGGCAATATACATCTCTGCTGTAACCTGAATGTATATGCAGGAGTGTGTACAGTGCTCATTGCTTAATGCATGTTTGTTAATGAATACATGTATCCTGTAGAACTTATATGCATTTCTTATGACACATTCACAATGCATGAATCACAGGGAACATAGCTTGGATATAACAGCGATGTTACTTGAACATCCCAACTGATCAGACATTTTTTAACACACTTTCACCTGCCTTTGTATCAATCATGCAAAACAAAAATAAATATCTATTCATAATATGTATGAAAATAATCACCACTACAGTCATACGCACCCACATGTACATATTGAGATTTACACAAACTTCAAACTGCACAACAAACCACAGTTTGAACAATATCTAAAGGTACACACCAAAATGGAGAACAGAAAGGGGTAGGAAGCAAATTAAAGATTCATAGCTGGGTCAAACAGGTGGCACAGAGCAGCACTGAACTCAGTGTAGGCACAATCTGCTTTTTACATCATCAACAACAGCCCCAAAGGAAAATCACAGCTACCGAAACATAGGTGACCTTTACAAGCACACAAATCAACGGGTCAACAAGTAGACAGTACATTTTGACACTGCATAGAGGAAAAAAACACAGTCCAGGCCAGCACTGAGCTCTACCAAGCTAGCGTCACCAAGATCTGAGCCTAGCTATCAGCATCCACACACGCGTCTGCGTTTGTGTTCAGCTATCGCACGCCATTGTTGTCTAGACAATGAGACTATCCCCTCTCTCTGGGGTGACTCAGTTGGCCTGGACTGGTTTTGGACCCACTGCAACGCCATTACAATCGAGAATGTACTGCAGACAACCTTGAGGTGGGCGCCCAGTACCGTTCTTAGTGGTTTCAGCTACAATCTCCCCCTTCTGGCCGGTTCCCTGAAAAGAGAAAGCAATAATTAGCTCATCAGATAAGAATCCCGTGTTTTTTTCTTAGAGTTAGATCTTGTAACGATAAGGTTACTCTTGTAGAAAAATCGCATACTGTTTCCTAATGTCCCATGACAGGCACCTTAATGATATACCGTTTCTTAGCTGTGTGCTAAATTTGCAGCCTGGGGCAGTGTGTGTCCTGTGTCTGTGTGTTACTGTACCTGCGATGGCTGTATGGTGGTGGGTCTCTCAGGGGCATTAGCTGCTTTTTCTGCTAACTGGTTCATTTTTGCCAGCACCATGTCAGCAATAAGCTGTCTGTCCTCAGCCTGGTGCTCTCCTACCAGGGGCATGGAGGAGCCTACCACCTGGAGCACAGAAAATGGAAGATGGTTTTAGCAGGGAAAGAGGATGTTAATGTCAATCAGTAGTACAAATTTACAGTTTATCTGTGTGCTAAATTTAGTGATTACTGGTGATTGCTGCAGCAGTGAGCCTAAAGAAACAGCCAATTTTACTTTGAAGTTCGACATTTTTACTGCTCAAATACAGCATTCAAACCTAACTGAATGATTCCTACCTCTGTGATATAATCCCTGCTATCTTTCCCATGGATGGCTTTCACTGCACAAATATCCAGCCCCCCGAAGATATCCGAGCAGGTGTCAACCCACAGCTTGTACCTAAACATAGGCATGAGAGAGTCAATATTCATTATCACTCTTGGAAGAGTGGACTGCCCAACACATGGCAACCAAAACCAGACTCCCGACCAGGAGAAGCATATAGAAACTTGCTAAGTTATCACAACTGCATTTCAGCTGATGCAAACAATAGGTTCCCTCAATAATTTCTTGCTAAAATATACATATTAAACACTTAATACTATTAGCCTGTGTGTATTTGTTTGCATCACTGTCCAACACTTACTTGTCAGTCATGGCCACCTGTTCAAGCATTGCTGAGCCTGTGTTGGTCTTCCAGTTACCAGATATAGACGTTCTCCTGAAGCGTGTGAAGCATACAGATCAAAACAACTTTCTTTTTCCCCCCACTAATTAGCTAAATAAATGCAGCAACAGTGGAATGATACATACATGTAAGCTTTGTAGTCATTGCCAATCTTCTGGATTCTGATGTCGTACTTGGAGTCGATGAGTGGCTCTGTGGTGGTGTAGGTCTGGGTAAGAGCCACTACACTGGCGATATCCTGGAACTTACTGTGATTGTCCACTTTCACCTACACGCAGCAGAGGCCCAGAGCAGTAAACATGTTCAGGCAACATGAAAATACATAGGGCTTTAAAAGCCACTTATACCTACATTAACTTTTTATCCAGTGGACAGGGTATAGGAAGTTACAAAAACAAAAGGCACAAATGCAAAGTAAGATTATGCATTCATTTGTATTGACACGGTGGGAAAACCGCTATACCTTTCCAATACCAGAGTGAGCATGCCCAATCTTCACAACTACAGGGAATGATGGCATCGCTACCTGTGGTGAGAAAACACAGACTTGAGTTTGATGTTTTATGTTTGCTCTTGTTTCACACCACCTGCAGTCAGTGTTACCTTTAGTGCGAAGAACAATTGCCTAAAAATGAAGGGGATGAAATAAAGAGTGAGTGATGATGACAGACTCCTCACCATCTCCTTGTAATTGGGGTAGAAAGTCTGTTCGATCAGAGGGAACTTCTCAGCGCCCAGCTTCCTGTAGGTGTTGATGAGCTGGGCAAACTGGATATACATAAGGGACAATAATGTCGAGTCATTACAGGTGTTTAACTCATGGAATGCCACACAATGTGTTATGATACAGTTTTAACAAGTCTGCTCAGAGATAGGATTAATTTTGAAGACAGTGAATAGATATTTATTAGCATCCCTCCCCCAGCTGCTCTGCTCTCCTGGCTATGTACGACAGTAATGATCTCCCACAGAGCTGATCCCCCAGGCTGCTGAATACCTACCGCCCAGGGCTTGTCACACAGGTTATAGATAGAGTCGAGGGAGTTGATGCTCGGGACGCCGCCATACTGCAGGCCGATAATCAGATTGCGAAAATCTTCATTCTGGGTCATACTGAAGGCGTGTTGACGTATGAGGACAAAGTCTGGTTTGAATGACCTAGAAAAGAGAGGCACAGCAAAGATTTGACAAAAATGTTTCCATAAAAATGACATACTGTGGTAATGTGCGCCTGCTGATGGATCTTACGAGGCTGATGGCAAGATAAATGCACATTTCCACCAGCACTATAGGTGATATATCAGCATTAAGGGAGCTGTAGAAGTGCTAATATAAAATAGATCTCTCATGTTACCAGTAAAGTTATACTTATTTATGACTTTGGGAGATCCACCCCCCCTTCCTCCCTGTCTTCTCTAGTGTGTGTGTGTGTGTGTGTGTGCCTCACCTGACAACCTTCGTACCGTTCCTCAGAACCTGCATGTCAACGTTACAGGTCCCGTTGGCATGAGCCACAACGTTGATCTCACTAAATTCAGCCTGAATGGTTGATAAATAGAAGCATAGGGAGTTAGAGTGGTTTAAAAATAGATATTTTTTTAAAAAGTACATAAACGGGCTATCATTTGTTTGGTGAAACTTACCTGCTCCACTCTGATGTCATAATCTCCATGTACTTTCTTGCCCCGGAATAATTTTGCCCTGGGTAAAGCAGAAACACAAAGAATTGACAAACCTTTAGCGTATTCGATTAACTACCCCAGTTCTCCTCGAGCAGTTGAAATGAACCACTTTACAATAACATATGGAATAGGAGTCAATACTGACTGCCATCCTCAACTGACTTTTGCAGGCAGCAACATGGATTTTATGGAGCAGACAAATCCTGCTGCTCAGATTTACCGCCTTGCATTCATTAATCCTTGTAGAGCGATATAATGAGCATGTAATGTCTAAAAGATGATGACAGAACATTGCAGAATTTTAGGTCATTCATTGCTTTTATTGTCTATTTTTGAAAGACAAGCCATCCATGTGATATACCGCATATGCCAGAATCGATTAGGCTTTTCCCCCTGAATACTCCACTGGCAGTGCCATCTAGTGGGTTATTAGTGGATGATACAGTGAAGTTACATGCAAGTCATTCACAATTTCATAAAATGGCTGCACCATTCCTGTTAGTATTGTTACTGTACAAATGCAGAGTGTATCTCTGGCTTTCCAGCTTAAGCTGAAAATGAAATATCTGGGCCCTTTTTTTGGTGGATTATGACTAAGGATGTAAGCCTGTTCTGGGATTCTGGTTTAAGACTGTACAGTGTTTGTATATTGACATACTACAGATTTGCAAACTGCAGAATACTGAAACCACATGGTGACTGCAACTGTAAACAGTGCTGTGCAAAATGTTCTTTGTTTCCCGTTAGTCACTAATGAGGCAACTCCACTATAAGTCACCACTAACAGGAGGCCAATGCAAGCACTCCCTTCCCTTCCATTTCATCATGTTGCTATGGAGGTACTTCCACTTAATGAATTCCTTAAAGGTTTTTTTGGACACAAACTCAGCCTCAGACAGTCCTCTACTGCAAGGCAACAATGCTAAAATGGATTGATGCAAAACATTATGAGACCCTTACACGAGGAAAAGGTTTTGTTGAACATTTCAGAATGGCTGTGCTGATATATTTTCAGTGCAAGTTTGGAGTTCTCATTTCCTCTTGGCTTGTATCACCCTGTCGTTTATGTACCCAGCGTACCCTGTCTGCTTAGTAAGGAGGGGGATAATTCATTGCCAATCTAATTTGAGCGTGGGGATTTATTTGGCTGTGGAAGATGACAAACAATAAGATATGAATCATGACTGTAATACCTGGGCAATGAAAACCCTCCACTTTGTGCAGTGATGAATGCTGTCTACCGAAAACACTGGAGACAGTGTCTCTAAAGCAAAACTCCCACAAAACAAACACAGAGACAAGGCATGAAAAGGACAAGTCAAGGTTGTTTCAGGGAATTATTTCACTGTCACGACAGTCGCCGAAAATCCCTTTCCTTGTCTCTTACCTCCTCCGAAATCTCTCCCCTCCTCTGACTTCGTTTTGACAGTCTGAATTTAATCTTTTGCAGTACGGGGACTCACTGTGTGGAGGGAGTGTAACATTATAGGTTTGATCGGTGCTTGTTTTTCTGCAGAGCACCTACAGCTCAGCAGCCACTTGCAGAAAAAAAAGCCATCCTATACTGCTGTTACCATGAACTTGAGATTGACTCACTGGCTATATCAAAGAATAAATATTACTGTGATTAGCTGAGTTGGAATTGAGAAATTGTGATCGTGATTAAGTTTATGATTTATCTTTTGAAGGAGGTTGTGCTATAGTGATGAGTAAGAGAGGCCAAAAGTGATGAGTAACACTGTTTGGTTCTCCAAAATGGTGCATGGCTCAGAGGGATTTAGTGATGTCATTCAATATCAACAAAACACAATTAAAATATTAAGGAATTCAGGATGCAACTAATTTCTAGAAGCCCTCCCATGCACTCTAAAACAGAGGGGAGGCAAGAAGATGGAGGAAAGGATGGGCGAGAGGAGAAATAGACACAGAGACAAAAGAATGGATCTGTACAATTAATCATGTATGATTTATGTTGTGATTTTAGCTTCCACAATTGATAATAATGGAATTCAGCAATATTAAAATATGTCACCACAACTGGACAAACTGCTTTCAAGCACCATGCTGATGTGTTCTTGTGCTACGGCTGACCTGACCTCTGACCTCCCTGTGGAAGGGCAAGTGAAAGGAAAATTTCTTTATTGATCTCTTTATTGATCTCTGCAGACATCATTTAAGTAGAATGCTTGCTGTCGTTGAGAATAGTCAAGATGATGATGCAAGGAGCAGCAATTTTGCAAATAATTTTGTTCCCAAATTAACATTGGTAGTCGTGACTTAGTAAGTGTGATAACATACAAAATATGAATTTTCCCATAACTGCAATGCCCCACGGGACAATAGAGAAAAGGGAGAGGAAGAGAGGACAGAGAAGAATAGAGATGAACATGGTAGTAATGACAATCAGTGAGAATGTGGACTTGACTTACAGACAAAAGCGACTGTTTGTCTTTTGTGAAAATGGACATCAGCATGGAAATGACAGATTTCAAGAGCAATACAGAAGGACGGACAATGGCCATCGGGCAACAGGTTGCTATCTGAAAGCATTGCCAAACTGCATATTACTGAGAGAGAGAGAGAGAGAGAGAGAGAGAGAGAGAGATGAGTCAGAGGAGAGCTTGGTGAGCCAGCGCACTACCTGAATTTTAATGTCTCATTAGTTAGCCTACTTGACATCAACTCTCACATATGAATAACAGGTTAACCTTATAGTACAAAACATTTTCTCTTTCAGTTTGATCAGAGGTTTTCGACTTTCCTTTCTTGGATTATCATTTGCGATGCCAGTTAAAAAAAAACAAACCAAAATTTAAGGACTGAGTTAAAGGCATTTTAGCCTCTCTGCTTAAATATGAACGACAGTTAGAACAAAGAAGTCAATCTTCAATATTAGTCTGATAAATGAGACAGCACCATCTGTTCTCCCTGTCATAAGAGCAATTTAGAGCACAAAATTCCTGGAACAAAACATTCCTCTCTGGGCGATTGGCAGCTTCATCTAACATATAAACACACTGGCTGAATGACAGTAAGTAAGTGTGTCTGTACCTGCCAGAAACTTTGCAATTATCATAATTATAAAGTATTATTAGTGCAATTTTGACCAACAAGCCAACTATCTCAGTACAAACAGGCAACAGGATTTTTTTTCAAAAAGCAAGTTCTATATACAGAGTGGGCAGCTTCAGTCAGAAGTTCAACTTAATGACCGGTGCTTATGTCTACTGTCAACTGCATGATATAGAAAAAGTACTTGAATGCAGAGGGAAATTATGTCTAGACAGGGAAGTAGGTGGCAGACAAAGAGAGAGGTTGTGATAAGAGATACTTTGTCAGTCTGCCAGCAAATGAATTCTGCTCCTTTTTTGTCAGCTACTATGTGGACTATGACCCAGATAACCCTGACATCAGACTTATACCTGAGAATATGGGGTTTCTTAAATGATATTGACGACATCAACACTCTCTGGGGCTACCTGAGAATAACACAGACATTCAAGCTTTATGTAAACTGAAAATGATGTCAATTATTTAGCACAAAAATATACAGGTGTTACAGTATTTAAGAGCCAGTGGAGTTTCCAATTCAAACCTGAGGTCAGGCATGCAACCAGAAATAAGAATAACACACGGCTCTATGGCAACAAAGACAACCGTGTCCTCATGACTGAGAAAGACGGGGACATTTTCATATAAAACTAACAGTTAAATATTTGATTAATTTTCATTGCTCTAATTGGACGGGCATCTAATTGTCCTCCTATTAGATTATCCTGTAATATCACAGGACTAATGAGGGCATGATTAAGAATAATCTATGTCACCACTGCTTGCCTAGCCAAGTATAATGTGCTGTGATTAAACAAAAGCCTTTCTCTATTTGTCACACAACGTGGACACTTGTTGCATTGCTTTAAGATCTGTGTCCTTGTTTAGCGCTCTTTAGCACCCTTTAATCCATCCTTAGCACCTTTTAATCCATCCTCAGTTGAAGCAAAGTGTCACAATCAGGACAGACAGGTGCTATGATTGTCTTCAGTAATGTCAGGCTGTAAGAAACTGCCGACAGCATCACTGTTATGTTCTCTAAAACTGTGCAATCATGCATATATTCTTTGCTTAGGTGCCTTGTTGCTCTTCACCAGTGAGGATGGAGGATGATTAAGCAAGCACTGATGGCTGAGCCTTCTGCCACTCGTAATTAGTCAGAGGAACTCTTGCTTGATTCTATTTTACTGTCCTGGGGCCACCAGGTCTCATCATTACAGCCTTTCATCTGCTGCAGAAGCCAGAAGAAGTCTTGAAACAACCACTCCCCCAATTATGCACAGCATGCAAACACCCGACAGACGAAAGCTGTGCCAACATCACAAAAAATCAGATACTTGGCAAACCTTGCATGAAAATGAAGAGGCATTTCATATTCTTTTACAGCTTGCTGCCAGCTACATTTTTATGCACAGTTTTCTTTTAAGACCTGAATGTAAAATCCGTAATATCTCTAGCCTATCATTGTTTTCCTGATGCTTTTCTCAAGGGTTCCATCTCGTCTCATTCCTGAAATAATATTTGTTTCCATATGTAAAAGATAATAGTTCACACAGAACAGCAACAGCCGTATATATCTGTGAGCTACTTTGCTTTATGCTTTGCTGAGCAAACCAAA
This sequence comes from Holocentrus rufus, assembly GCA_900302615.1. NCBI lineage: Eukaryota > Metazoa > Chordata > Actinopteri > Holocentriformes > Holocentridae > Holocentrus > Holocentrus rufus. Next base: position 80,737 of record OMLF01010096.1, read on the forward strand.
ACTGGTTTGGACTGTCGCGGTGATTTACAGTCACTCGCTAAAAGGCCTATGAATAAAACCAAGCAAAGAAAAATCCAGCAAAGCAATCGAACACATGTAAAAAAAACCCCACTCTTTCAGGCTTACTGAGTCTTCTTGGCTACTGATAGCACGCAACTGATTCCCCTGTTGATTATGTTCAATATGAAGCAAGAAATCACAGCAAGGGCAAGGCCAAAGGTACTCTACAGATCCTTTTAACTGAATGAAATGGCATTATTTTGAATATATTAGGCAAAAGAAATTCTTTCAGAGTAAGAAATTGCTTGATGTTTCTATTAAATAGAGAACTGCTCTCTGTGTACCCTTGCTGACCGACACAAAGAATAATGGAGTGTGAAAACTTAATTTATTCCCAGTCCAACCCGCTCAACTCCATCATATAGATAACCTTTGATGAATTACATGGTTTTAGTTTAATTCATTATATTGCTTTGCTTTGGCAGAACTGTGGGGCAATGTTAATGCACTGGCACACTGGAAGGTAATCCTTATTCATCCACAAGCAACTGGCTTTGTGTTTATAGGAAAAGTGGAGCAAGTGAGTGCATATTCAAAAGCCTGGCGTCCATTTCGCTGACTGGGGCCTGATCTTATTAGCACTGATCAATATTTCTATTATCTAAATGGACAGTCCTGGTCACATCAACAGGATAGCTGGCCATTGCAAGGCCACCCGAATTAGGCAAGCCTATGTCCTTTTTGTCGAGTGATTTAGTGTGATTTAGTACAATACTAATTAAATACATTTCCTCAGAAGCTGCAGTCAAATTCAGTGCAGTATTCATATTGACCCGCAGCTGTAAACCTATATTCTGTCAAAATGTAATCCCTCCACAGTGGCTATGTTGTTGTAGCAATTGGCCTCTACATGATACAATGCATCATTCATCATGCATCTGGCTAGTACAGAATACCATAATACCCTTGATGTGACACATGTATGCAACATGACATCCAGCACAGATGGATCCCTGAGGCGAGGGCTCTTTGCCATATCTGCACTGTGCACAAATATGTCTGGGGAGAATCTATATTTTCCTTTTTCTGTGCTTTTATAGTCCAACAGATTTCTAAATTAAAATTTAAAAACATATTTGTAAATCATGTTCAGAAATAAATTAGCTCATTTAAGTTAATGGAAATTAAATCTTACTAATATTATGAAATATTGTTTGGTGCTGTTTAAATGAGAATATTACTATGGAGCTATATTATTTTCAAGGCTTAGGAAAGCTTTGTCCGTATTACTGCACATTCATTGTAACTCATGCATAAAAATGAGAGAAGAGCTTGGCCACTGATCTAGGAAATACAACAGACTTTCAGGGCACCCTGGGTGGGTCTCTAGATTTCAGAGTATATTTTACAGGTTAGGATTATGACACAATTAAACTCGAGCACACAAAGTTTGCCTCAGTTTCACAAAGTCAGGCTCCCATTCACGGTGAAAAGAACCCCTCCAGGCTGTACATTATGACAGATTTAACTTGTAGCTCTCTGCTTGGTTAGTGCATTAACTGACCTTGTTCACAAATCACATTAATTATGAACGTACGCGGGGTATCTACTTTAACATCCAGCTGCCTGGGTCTAGCAAACAGCAAAGAGGATACACGTTGCTGTGGAAAATATGGCACCTGTATAAACAAAAGCTTGTCATGGGAGGGTAGAATTACCAGATCGCTTATTATTCTACTAGGTATCATCCTCTATGCAAAATAGGTTCCTCTAAACCCAGGAGCACATTCTCATTCACAAGATTTTAATACCTTCCCTTAGTCGATTGTCAAAGATGCTTGCTTTAAGCTACCTCTGAGTGAGAGCCCCCAGTGAACTGAGTGTCAGTGTTGATGACTTAAATCCCTCAGTATATGCCTGGGCTCTGCATTCATGCCACGTTGGTCTTTTCTTTCAGCAGGCTGAAAAATGTAGCCATGGATGTAGAGGGATTTGACATTTGGAGAACATTATTTCATTCCCCTAGTCTCTTTTTTCACCTGTCTTTTTGTACCATGTACCTTGTGTGATCCCCTAATGCAGTCTAATGGCATCACATGCTGCAGTTAGTTACATTAATGGTTCCCCCTGAAGGTGCTGGTCATGTCATGTGACCTGCACGCTATGAGTGAGCGGGGGGGAAACCCCTCTGAAGGCTGGAAAGCACTGCAGTATTCAGGTTGTACTTCCAAGAGGGGGAAGCTAGTGCATTACACAGTAGTGTGCAGCCTGTGGAATGTCCATGTTTTCTTGAATGGTGCAATGCTAAATTAAAGGAGAATGTCATAAATTATTTAATGAAGTCACCTAATTTTTAATGGAAACTGTTAAAACATATGTCCACTGCAATCAATACCCTTAATCAATAAATTATCAAAAATGATCATACAATATCTCTAACAAAGCTTAAACATGATGTGCATTGACAGAATAAGAAATGGACCGGACGGAGTAGAGGACTATAAAAATCCTCCATTTTGGAGTAATGTTATTACTGCTAAGAATCAATGGATCCTAATTTCTCCCTCCTAGTATTGGCTGCCTGTGAGTATTGATATTACACTGACACACTCCACCACCAGACCACACCAGCTGTACCCTGATGAAATCTGCAGGGCGCCTGTTCGAGATTTCAGATTTGTTGCCTGAGTGGCTCTTAACCCTTTACCTAATTACGGTCTTTAAATGAATTATGAAAAGAAAATCTGTTTTGTAAAGAGTAACCTGACCAAGAGGGCTACAAAGACAGTACAAACACACAATTCGTGTTATTACTCAAGCCATAAGACTGTGCAGAGCAGTGTGTTGCCTCACCATTCCTGCTGTGGTTCATCAATGACCAGGAGAATCTTGAACTTCTTAGGCGTCGTGACTTGCGTCTGCTCCACTAGCCCTGCTGAGGCAGCTGTCTGCTTAACCACGTTGGTGATTGAGCTGAAGAAACCTCCCCCAGTGGACTGAGATGGCTGGGGTTTCCTTTCCGGAGCAGGGGAGGTGGCAGGAGGTGTAGGGCCAGATGTAGGAGACTTGGCTGGGGTGGTAGAGGCAGGTGGAGGAGGCTGAGCAGGGTCAGGCCTCTGGAGGTCTGTCATGTAGCCATTGGGCAGGTTCGAGATGAATGTGCTGTCAGAGAGACGCCGACGCAAATAATTCATGGCTGCAGCTGAGAGAGTCAAAAAATCAGCAAAGACAGGATGTGGAGAATTTTAGGAGGCTGTGGAGGTTCAGGATATCACTCCAGTGTTGAATTCTTCTGCAGAGGGCTCCCAGTTGTCAGTGTACAGCTGATAATGGCTGAGCTCTCAATGCAAACTCCCAGCGAATGTATTCCCTCCCAGCTCGGCGGAGCATCCTCAGAGCTCCCCCTCAGTGGCAGTGACGCTACACTCCAGCTCAGCCAATCACCTTAACTCTCTGCTTTCCTGGATCGTTGCAAGAGATGCTCAAGCTCTGCCTCTCCCTCTCCTCCTCTCTCCGTCCTCACTCACTGGTGTGCCTGTCTCCTCTACCCCTCCCCCATTTTCTACTGCCTCATAGGAGTCACGCTTTTTTGAACCACTGCATAGAAAAAAAAATACAGAGGGTTTTCCAATGGAAGTACAAGGGGAAATATTATGGATTCAACCACGGCTGCCTACACTTGAGTCCTCTGCTGCTCGTCTTTTCTCTTGCCTCTGTCCTTGTATAGCATGTCACTCTGTGCCTTCAAAAGGGAGATCTAAAATGGCTGTTGAGAGTGGTGTTAGTGGGCAGTGTGGAAGGAGAGGAAAAGCGTCTGCAGCAGTCTGTTGAGATACTATTATGCAGTTAATAATAACAATAACAAAAATTATAATTATTACTTTGTTTACAATGCACTTTTCTCAAAAGTGTGTTACTCGAATAGAATGCAGTTAACCCCCTACCTCACTTAACTGATTTAGTAAGCGACCATAAACCTCTTCAATTTACATATGAAAAGCCCCTGCAGTCAAGGTTTAATCACAGTGGGTTTTTCTGCGAGACATGTAGTCTGTAGTCTGATTACATATACAGTGCATCATATA